>PVKU01008700.1:0-70607 GCA_004027475.1 Anoura caudifer | reverse complement strand
GAGGGCAAGAATAGTGTGGGAAATGTAGAAGCTAAAGAACTTATGACACATGGGCATGAACTAAAGGGGAGAATGTGGGTGGGAGGGGGTGTGCAGGGTGGAGGGGAATGAAGGGGGGGAAATGGGACAACTGTAATAGCATAATCAATAAAATATAATTAAAAAAAGAATGAATATATAAAATATTTTTAAAATAAAAAAATAAAATGGATGACAGCATAAGATCTACCTTACAAAGACCAGAAGAAATAAGTACTTTCAGCCTGCTGACAGATGGGATGGTGGTGGAGAGATTCAGCAAACAAGCAAAACAACTCATGGATACAGGCAACAGTATGGTGATGGCAGGGAGGGAGGTGGGGAGAGTTGGTGGAGGTGAAGGAGGGTATAGTGGATATATCATAATGGAAAAAATACAATAAAATAAACTATTAAAAAAGACTATACTTAGTATAATTACAGAAGAATGTGAATATGTATGCAAGATAATGAATATAGCTTGTCAAGGAATTATTTGTTTATTAAATGATAATTAAATATATTCTATACATTTGTTTCAATATGCTAATATAAATTATATTTTAAAACTTAAAAAAAAAAAAAGCCTGCAAAGGTGAATGCCACCCAGAGATTAATGATGATGAGTACAGCTCATTTAACCCACTGGGAGAAAGTAATTTAAACATATATCTCTTTTATGGAGTACTCAACACCATTCAATCAGTAGAACATGATTGGAGGAAAAGCTGATATAAAGTCCTTTATCCTTGTAATGGAGAGGTAGCCATTAGAGGTAGAATGAAAGGTTGCTTTGGTGACCCACCCAATGTCTCTCTGGAGGTAACATTTCACTCAGTGGATTCTCCTTCTAGACCACAGCAAGGAAAAGAATTACTCCAGTCTTTTTAAATAGCATTCTCCATATTAAGATAGTAAAATAGTCCAAAATATGCAGATTTGGGGAAAGAGATCCCATTTACTTATTCACTCAACAAATGTTTCCACTTTTAAAAAATCAGCTAACATAGAAAAATCCTGTGTTTGACACAATATATTACTTCTTATGTTCAAATCCTAAATCAATAATCAATGAAAAATACCTAGAGTGCCTTCTATTTTTTGACTGGATTATTATAAATAATAAATACTTAAGGTTAATTTTTTAGTGCAGTTAAATATAAACTCTATGAGTTTGTGAAAGTTAAATTCTCTAAGCTTTACTTCTTTGAAAATTTAAAATAAGCCTAATATCATTTATCATATAGCTGTGTTGGGTGGTAACAAAGAGGGAATATGCCCAAAACACTTAGCACACAGACTAGCACATACGAGGTGCTCATTAAAAAGTAATAGTGATAAGTTGTCATTATTCCATTGTATAAATGAACTTTAATTTGTGAAAATACTCCCTACCAATGGTCATTGAGTTCAAAGGCAGTATAAGAGACAGCGGATAAAAGCAGGGCCTTAGGAGACACACAGACCAGAGTATACATCCAGGCCCTATGAGGTAAATGACTTTGGACAAGCTATTTAACTTCTCTGCACCTTGCTTTCCTTATGTATAAAATAAAGATTATAGAGTAACTACCTCATAGAGTTGTCAGTAAAATTATATGCTTCATATATAAAACTTAAATACATTTTAATTTAAAAATCAATTTCAGCTTCCAGTCAATATGGCAGAGCAGGTAAACACAGTGCTGGCCTCCTCCCACAACCACACCACAATTACAACTAAACTATAAGAACAACCATCATTCAGAATTGCCTGAAATCTAGTTAACCAGAAATCATATACCTAAGGATACACAGAAGAAGAAATCACGTTAAGACTGGTGAGAGGAAGGGAGACATGAATTAAGCTGGTCCCATACAATATGTGGCAATTAAAAATTGGGGAAAATATCTAGGCTGCAGGGGTCCCCCCTGAGGAGCAAGATGTCCCAGGCCTACATTAGGACACACAGCCCAGGGCTCCAATGCCAGGAAGATAAAGTTCCCCATAACTTCTGGCTGTGAAAACCAGCAAGGATTGTGGCTCAGTAAGACAAAATGATTTTGGAGTCCCAGTCTTTCCTCTTAAAGGGCCCACACAAACTTACTCAGATTAACTCACTCTGAGCTCCAGTGCTGAGGCAAGTGTTCAAAAGGCTCCAGGGACATATGGGGAGGAACAGAATTGTCTGGTTTCAGGCTGAGAGGGGCAGCTTTCTCCCAGACAGAAGTGCTGGCAGAGGCCATTGTTCCTTTGCTGAGTACACCCCATGCATGTGCAGTTCAGTGCCATATCCAAGTCTCCATCAACCCGAATAACACTGTTCAACCTGCCCTGGTGATTCCCTGAGACCCCACCCTACCCAACTAGCAGGCCCACCCAAGCCATTTCCTGTAGCTTTTCCATACCAAACAGCCTGCCTAAGCTCATCTTGCAGACTTTCCTAAAATATCTCAATTTGCAAACCCCAAACAAGCAGCAGCTGGCCTTGGCATACCCCAAATTTCTTGCTAAGAGGTCCCAGGCCCACACTAGCTATGGCTGTACTAAATTTGCAGCTTGGTCACTCTTAGGTACCAGCAAAAGTAGCAAGCTGTAGATCACTCTGTAGCAAATGACAGATGGTCCTAGACAGGGAACAAGCAGCCTGCACCTCTGGGAGACCCCAGAGTCAGCATACCTGGTGGCCAACTATAAAACATGCTAGAGTACAACCCAACCACTGCTATGGAAGACACACACAAGCTGCAGATACCAGAGCTGAAGAAGCAAGTTTTGCTCTGTGGGGTGGGCCCCTGAACAGCAGTTATGTTGCTGTAGTTGCAGTTGGTCCTAGTAGACAATAGGCCTGGAAATCAGTGACATGCCAAGAGTGATAAAGGTTCAAATATAACAGGTCAGTGCACATGTGGGGTACGTCTGGAGCATCTGGCTTGAGTGAATGGGAAGGCCGCACCTACAAGACACCTACTACATAAGGTCACTCTACCAAGACTGGGAGACATAGCAGATCTACCTAATGCATAGAAACAAACATAGAGAGGCAGCCGAACTGAGGAGACAAAGAAACAGTTACCAAATAAAAGAACAGAAGAAATCTTCAGAAAAAAGAATTAAATTAAATGGAGACAAGCAAACTACCAGATAGAGTTCAAAACAATGAATATAAAAATATTGACTATAATGATACTCAAAGAACTTAGAACTTCAAGAGCATAGTAAAGGTTACAGAGCTCTGGCTAGGTGGCTCAGTTGGTTGGAGTGTCATCCTGTACACCAAAAGGTTGTGGGTTCAATTCACAGTCAGGATACATACCTAGGTTGCAGGTTTGATCCCTGGGTCGGGAAGTATACAGAAAGCAAACAATTGATGCTTCTCTCATATCAATGTTTATCAAATCAATGTTTCTCTCTCCCCACATCTTTCTCTCTCTCAAATCAATAAACATAAACTTGGGTGAAGATTAAAAATGTAATAGTAAAAAGGTTATAGAAACCAGAAAAAAGAACCAGTTAGAAATGAAGAATATAATAACACTAGAAGGAATCAACAGTAAAGTAGATGAAGAAGAGGACTGAATCAGCAATTTGGAAGATGAAGAAGCAGAAAACACCCAATTAAAGCAGCAAAAATAAAAAAAAGAATTAAAAAATGAAGACAGTTTAAGGGACCTCTAGGACAAGATCAAGTGTAACAACATCCGAGTCATAGGGGTATCAGAAAAAGAGAGAAAGAAATTAGAAATCTATATGAAGAAATAATGACTGAAAACTTCCCTAACTTGGTGAAGGAAACATATATAAAGTCCAGAAAACACAGAGTCCCAAAAAAGTTGAAACCAAAAAGGCCCACACCAAGACACACCATAATTAAAATACCAAAGGTAAAAGACAAAAAAAAAAATCATAAAACAGCAAGAGAAGAGCAGTTAGTTACCTACAAGGGAGTTATCATTAGACTGATCTCTCAACACAAACTTTAAGGGCCATAAGGGATTGACACAAAAATATTCAAAATGATGAAAAACAAGGACCTACAGCCCGGATTACTCTACCCAGCAAAACTATCATTTAGAATCGAAGGACAGATAAAGTACATCCCAGATAAGAAAAAAAGATAAAGGAGTTCATCACCACCAAATGAGTATTACAAGAATGTTAAAGGGTGTCCTTGAAGAGGAATGAAGAGGAATAAAGAGGAAGAAGAAAAGGAGGATGTGGAGGAGAAGGAGAATCAAAAATATGAATAATAAAATGGCAATAAGTACACATATATCAATAATTATTTTAAATGTAAATGGATTAAATGCTCCAATCAAAAGAACAGAGTGACTGAATTAGTAAGAAAACAAGACCCTTATATATAATGTCTACAAGAGACTCACTTCAGATGGAAAGACACCTATAATCTGAAAGTAAAGGGATGGAAAAGTATATTTCATGAAAATGGGTATAAAACAAAACAAAAACAATGCTTACACCAGACAAAATAGACTTTAAAACAAAAGCTACAACAAGAGACAAAGAAGAATCTAGCAATTCCATTTCTGGGTATTTACCCAAAGAAATACAGAACACTAAATCAAAAAGACATATATATGCATATGTTCACTGCAGCATTATTTACAATAGCCAAGATATAGAAGGAACTTACCTGCCCATCAATGGATGAATGGATAAAGAAGTGGGACATTTATATACAATGGAATGTCTTCCATAAAAAAAGAATGAAATGTTGCCATCTGCAACAACATGGATTGACCTAGAGGGTATTGTGTTGAGTGAAATAAGTCAGACAGAGAAAGAAAAATGCGATACGATTGCACTTATATGTGGAATCTAAAAATCATAATAATCAGAATAGAAACAGACTCATACATCCAGAGAACATTCTTGACAATTGCTATATGGGAGGAGGGGTTGAGGGAAATGGGTAAAACAAGTCAAGGAATTAAGAAGTACAGATTGGTAGTTACAAAACAGTCAAAGGGATGTAAAGTACAGCATAGGGAATGTAGTCATTAATATTGTAATAACTATGTATGGTGTCAGATCGGTACCAGATTTACCTGGGTGATCACTTTGTCAGCTATATAAATGTCTAGCCACTGGATTGTAAACCTGAAACTAATATAATAATGTATGTCAACTGCATTAAGAAGTAAAACATTACTTAAAAACTAATTTCACTAATTTTTATTGTGACTAATTTTTTTATTATTAAGATTTTCATTATTTTATTATTTATTACTTTTTTGTAATAAATTTCACACATTCACATTGAAACTCTTAGGATAAATTTTAGAAATGGAAGTGCTCTGTCAAAAAGCATGCCAAACAATGCATTTAAAGGCTTTTAACAAATTGCTATACTGGAAAGTTATCCTACCATCAGTGTATGAAAAGTGTCTACAGTTGTTTTTTTAAATTTTAACGTCTTTAAACATTTGAAAGAAAAATAACATCATCTTCCTTTTGGTTTTATTTACTATTCTTTGATTACTCTTGAGGAAAAGCATTTTTCAAATTTGTTGCCCATCTATAGTTCTTCTTGGCTAATTTTCTTTTAATATGACTATTCATTATCTTTCAAATAACAGCTTTTCATTTAGTTTACTTACTGAGATCTTCATATTTTGGCTCATTTTCATTGTGTGTTTTCTAAATAATTTTTAAATATACATATATTAATTTTATATATTTGTGAGATCAACTCTCTCAATCTTTACTTTTATGTTTTCTGTCTTTGGGTTGCCCTGGTAAAGACCTTGTCACCTAAAACTAGAGATTAAGTGTATTGTATTTATCTTAACATTCGAGTATACCTATAGTATACACATATTGAAATTTTTATTATATCTGAAATCAAGGAGGAGGGAATAGAGTGTGAGGTTGGGAATCTCATTTTTCCGAGTGTTTGAACAGTTTATCCAAGATACCTTGTGAGATGATCCATTCTCTCCCCACTAATCTCAAAATCTTCCTTGTAATCATCACACTCATGGGTACACTCAGGTCTGATTCTGTGCTGGGAACTGCAGCACAGAATGATATACAGCAGGTGGAGACAGAACTGTCCTCCTTAATGCTCTCTCCTCCTTTCACCACTGGCCTCATTTCTTTGCCTTTTATTACTGTGGTGGAAACCAATGTCAGCGCCTCTCTTTCCCCGTATAGTGGCAGGGCTGCAGGTGTGGCTAGTCCCTACAAATCACAGGCAGTCCAGGGCTGTGATTCCAGGGCTGTGATAATTCTCTGCACCTGTCTCTGCCACTATTCTCACCCCTTCCAGCTAGAAGTTTTAAGTATGAGTCTGGGAGTGTTTTCTTGGGACATACTCTCCCCCAGGAGATAAACCAGCTGCAGCTTTTCTTAAAGTCTCAAGATTGCTGTAACAACTCTTCCTAGAAAACTCTAGCATGTGGGAGGCACTTATTCCTAGTTTCCAGCATCAAGGAAAACATATTTTTTTCCTTGTGTATTCTGATTATCACTTCAATGGGAATTTGGGAGTGGGTGGACTGAAACACCTCTGATCAAGTACCATCTTTTCAGAAAGCTAAATGGTTTTGTATAATTAACACTTAATTCTGTCACTCATGAATTCCAAGAACAACCTGTACTTGGTAACATGCTATAAACAGCTCACACATATTACCTTTGATAGCTGCTAAATATCCTCGGAGTTCTCGCTGAAGTCTGGTACCCTCTGCCTGAAAAACACACAAACAAAGAGATGTTGATCATTTTATCTATATTTTGCATGTGAACATATACAAAGCAGTGAGTCTCAGCATTATTACTGCCAGAAGGCTCATTCTTGAAATAACATAAATATGCAAACACAGACTAAACAAGGTGCCTGTCAGTCTAAATATTTACAGAGATTTTGTTCAGCTTAACAGAAAAGAACAAGACAAGTAAAATTTTGCTAAGAAGGGAAACTGTGGCCCATCATACAGGCTCATACATATTCAAGAGCTGGCAAGTCAATAAATTTTGACACATGGGTTATGGTAGGGAGTTGATCACCACCGTCCAATATGGTAGCCACTAGCCACAGGTGAACTAGCCATTCAGTGCTTGCAACATAACTGGTCTGAATAAATATATACTTGCAGTGTAAAATACATACCTGATTTTGTACAAAAGACTGTCAAAGACTTTGTACAAAAAAATTCATTAATGTATTTTACATCAATTGCATGTTACAATGATAATATTTTGGATACATTGAATTAAATGATTGTATTATTGAAATTAATTTCACCTGTTATTTTCACTTTTTTCAATGTGGACACTAGAAAAATTTAAGTTACATTTTGTATTATATCTCTATTGGACATTATCAAAATAGAGATAAAAATGTAAACTTTGACATATGAACCCTACTTTTGGTTTGGATTACCCTTTGAGACTCTGAGACTCTGAGACTAGGATTAGATTGCAAGTAGTTTAACCTGGAGTTAACCCAGGAAATGTCAATAGGGGCATGGAGAAAGAGAGCCATGGCATGGTAAATTATCAAGTTATAATGGTGGGCAACTGACCTTAGTTCCACTGGAGAACTCTAGGAGATAGTGTCAAACCCTATAGATATGCTAACTGGGGCAAGGAAGCTGAGATTCATCAACTTCTGACAGGTTTGGTTGAGGACTGCTCCCGGGGATCATTAATTCCTCCAGTATGTCCTCTCAGGGGCAGAGAGGTCTCCAGTAACCAGAAAAAAACTCTCAGGCAGAGTCACCCTTGTTGGCAGTCACAACTAAGTCTAATGGGCTCAGAAAAGGAAGTGCTAGGTGTATATGGCTGGGCATCCACAGTATGTGCTTTGACACTACACCTAAAAATATGAAAATATATGTACTTTTAATTGCATATTTATTTAACAAAATTGCAGACAGCTAGCATACTGAATGACTCTACCTCCATAATTAATAATATAGGATCTATATTATTACTGTAACTTGATAGTTAATATAGTTAATAATATAGCAACTATAATAGTCATATATAAATCAAAAAACATTTGTTAATATTTACCAAAAAGGTGTGGGGGTGAAGGGAAAAATGCCTACTTGCTTAGTGAATTACAATTTAGTAGGGGGACTAAACTATCTAAATAGAAAATTGCAAAGTAGATTACATTTAGCTCTGCAACAGCCATGTAAAGTTTTTGGAGTACAAATTAGATACCCGTCACATTTAAAGAGAGAGATTAATACAAAGAAACTCTGAAAAAAAGTGTTTAAGACTATGCTAAACCCTAAAAGTGATTCTATGAAACTATTTTCCTATATGGTACAGTATACAGTACGGTGACATTATTTTTATGAAATGTATGTAGAAGTCAGGTAAGGTGTTTTTTTTATCTGCACTAAGCTCAAGCTATTTTTGTCAGCTCTATAAACTCAGGCTCTACTAGATAAAACTAAGGGTTAATTTATTTGCTGGCATATAATTCATTTGCTGGCACATGATGAAGTAAGAATCCCAAGAAGATATTTTTAGATATAATAGTGGAAGAAGGTTCAAATTATACAATAATACTTAAATAGAAGAGTGCAATTTAAGTAGATAATTGGAGCCAATTTAAATAACTTTCTTCCTCTCTAAATATTAAAATTCTTAATTTTCCCCACAGGTATTATAAATCATTTGGTAAAAACCATATTAAATTTCACCTAAATTATGCCTGAATCAAAAAGGTAAAACACTCAAGAGAGAAAATTTCACCTAGAATATGCCACAGAGTAGCTCTGAACAAAATCTATTGCACAATAAAGTTTTCTTAACATCATTATTCTGCGTGAATCACAAGATGTTTTAAGTTTGAAATACATTCACTTTTTTTGCTTTTTGTTACATTTTATTGTACTTTTTCCATAACCATTTAGTTCTCTTATAGCCCTGCTCCCATTTACTGAAGTTTGTTCCAGATTCCTCTGAAAATTATCATTTCGGTAATGCAGCCTTGAATATTGTTTGTGTGTGTATACAGAAAGAGATGAAAAATTTTACATCCTTGAGTCTACATGCATATATTTTCCCTTCTTACAAAGTACGATAAAATTATTATTCTGATTCCTGGTCAAACTCTTCTCAGGGCCTACAGTAACACAAGAGCAAGTGAGTATATTATAATTAAGTTGTCTGATTCCCACCCAACTCATTCTCCTCTTTGGACAAGATCCAAGAAGGATTTGCCACATATAAAACTCCTCACCCTAGTGAATAGTATGTAAATGTTGCTCTGGTGTTAGAAGGTCTTCATTTATTTTCAACTGAATCATTTATCAGTGTCAGGAACTGCTGTTTCTCCAGCCCAGATGGTCCCACAGGCCCCACTTTCTTCCCATACAGCCAAGGAAGTAGGCCTGCTTTTCCTTCCTCAATAAAACTACTCCCACCCACTCCCTCCCTTGGGTGTCACATTGTTGCAGGACTGAGGAAAAGGAAGCAATCATCCCAGTTCCCTGCTTCCCAGCTATTCTGGAAAACAAGCCAGTCATTTTGTGTTTCATCATGGAGATATGAAAAATTAACAGCCATGTAAAAAAGTATACATGGTTTTAAAACCTTATGAAGATTTGCAAATCACTGACTGCAGTCAAAAAATCCCTTTATTCCCTTGCTGAGTATTCCCTTCCCTCAAAGCTGTTGTTTTCTTCCCTCACTCCTGAGGACTGCTCATGATATCTCCCCAAGGATCAGAGTGAGGATTAAAATCTAACTAGTCAGAGGAAGAATGCAGAAGGCACATCATCATGGGAAGGATTCAGATACCTGTTACTGAACACAAACAAATCACATTACATTCCTAAGTAAATATGTTTCCAAATTATTTTATACTGGATTGGTCCTCAGTAGCACCAATTCCTTTATTGTTAGTAGTAGTGGTAGTAGTAATAGTAGTAGTAGATCTTGGGATCATGGTGGGGTGAGGAAAAGTGGGTGGGTTCCCACACTTGCTAAGGTCCAGGACAGTTCTCATTTGTAAGCCTCTCTTGAGAATCTTGAACAGCACCCAGACACATGTGTGGTTAACTTTTTAAAGATTTAATGTATATAGACTTCTGGCCAAGATGGAGGCGTAGGTGGACACACTGTGCCTCCTCGCACAATCAAAATTAAGAACAACAAAGATTTAGAAACAAGAAAAAAACAGAACTGGTAGAAAATTGAACTGTATGGAGGTCCAACAACCATTCATCCAGACTGGTAAGAGGGGCAAAGTCTCAGCAGGAAAAAGTAAAGGTTAGCAGACCCAGGCGTGCAGGCAGCAGTGGCTGGCAGATCCCAGGTGTGCAGGCAGAGGCTAGCAGACACCGGGTATGGGGTGGTAACAGTTCAGACCCAGAAGGCCACACAAGGTGGCTGGCTGACCATGTGGTCCCACATTCATGCACAGATAATCCAGGTGAAGGGGAAGCGGTGGAAGGGACTGGAATCCCAGAGACAGCAGAGCAAGTGCCATTGTTCCCTCTCAGAACCTGCCCCCACATATAGCGTCACTACCCAGCAACTGGGCTGCCACCTAAGGCTCCACCCCTCACTACATAACAGCTGAGACCAGATTTTAAAAAAATGGCTCAAATGGGAGAACAAATCAAAGCCCCAGAGACAATTCATCTAAGCGACCAAGAGATAGCCAATCTATCATATTCACAGTTCAAAGCCCTGGTGATCAGGATGCTCACAGAATTGGTTGATTTTGCTGACAAATTTGATGAAGGAATGAAGGCTACAATAAGTGAAATGAAGGAAAACTCATAGGGGAAATGATGGGAGGAAAACTGGGACTCAAATCAATAGAGTGGACCAGAAGGAAGAAATAAACAACCAAACAGAAAAGAAGGAAGAAACAAGAATTCAAAAAAAAAATGAGGAGAGGCTTAGGAACCTCCAGGGCATCTTTGAATGTCCCAACATCCAAATTATAGGGGTACCAGAAGGGGAAGAAGAAGAGCAACAAGTGGAAAACTTATTTGGACAAATAATAAAGGAGAACTTCCCCAATCTGGCAAAGGAAATAGACTACCAGGAAGTCCAAAAAGCTCAGAGAGTCCCAAAGAAGTTGGACCCAAGGAGGAACACACTAAGGTACACCATAATTCCATTAGCCAAGACTAAAATAAAGGAGAGAATTCTAGAGGCAGCAAGGGATAAGGGGACAGTCACTTACAAAGGAGTTCCCATCAGACTGTCAGCTGATTTCTCAAAAGAGACCTTACAGGCAAGAAGGGGCTGGAAAGAAGTATTCCAAGTCATGAAAGGCAAGGACCTTCATCCAAGATTGCTCTATCCAGCAAAGCTGTCATTTAGAATGGAAGGGAAGATAAAGCGCTTCTCAGATAAGGTCAAGTTGAAGGAGTTCTTCATCACCAAGCCCTTATTATATAAAATGTTAAAGGGACTTGCCTATGAAAAAGAAGATTAAAAATATGACATTAAAAAAAAACATCAAACACACAGATATTAACAACCACACCTAAAACAAAAGCAAACTAAGCAAACAAGAACAGGAATGGAAACAGAAATGGAGATCACATGGAGGGTTACCAACAGGTGAGTGGGAGGAAGGGAGAGGGGGAAAAGATACAGAGAATAAGTAGCATAGATGGTAGGTAGAAAATAGACAGGGGGAGGGCAAGAATAATGTGGGAAATGTAGAAGTTAAAGAACTTATGACATATGGACATGAACTAAAGGGGGGAATGTGGGTGTGAGGGGGTGTGCAGGGTGGAGAGGAATGATGGGGAGAAATGGGACAACTGTAATAGCATAATCAATAAAATATATTAAAATTTTTATTAAAAAGATTAATGTATATAGTGTCAAAGGACCAGCTATAAATATGACCTCATCAAAGTTTCCCATTACATTCAGTTAAGAGCACACAAGAGTAGAAGAGTTACAGACAGATTTCCTCCAAGGGGATCCAATTCCCTGATAAGAAGAGCTACAGTAGATCTGACACACAAAAGAGCTATGGCAAAATAAAGTTAAAAAATTTTAAAAAAGAGCTAAGACAAACCTCCTCTAGTATTAAGAGCAAACACAGGCCTGTTTTAACATGTAATATATGATACATGGAGATTAATGAACCAAATACATTGTTTACTGTTCAGGTACACTAAATTCTGAGCCATTAAAATATACTAATATTAATAAATACTTTATGCCTAGTACTTTAGGGGCCAATGTAGAAGGTATCATATAACCTTGTTAGATGAGTTACTTCTGCCCAGAAGACATACGCCATAGTTGAGGCATTAATTTGAATGAATGGTAGACACCATACATAAAATGAGTTAATCATTTCTTGCCCTAGCTGGTGTGGCTCAGTGGATTGAGTGCCATCCTGCAAATCAAAGGGTCACAAGTTCAACTCCCACTCTAGGGCACATGTCTGGGTTGTGGGTCAGGTCCCTGTTAGAGGGTGCGTGAGAGGTAACCACGCATCAATGTTTCTCTCCCTTTCTTTCCCCCTCTCTTCCCCTCTCTTAAAGAAATAAATGAATAAATAAATAATCAATCTTAAAGAATGAATTAATAATTTCTAAAAAATTAAACTCAAGGCAGCAATTGCTGCAAATTCAGGGCACCATGCTCACATAATACCACATCCATGACATTTCTGGGCAGGGGCAGAAATCAAACCTGTGCTGCAAAACCAAATCCAGTGGATTTTATTTGTAAGGTTACACAGGTCTAGCAAATTATTTTAAGACATTAAGTATTTAATATTTATTAAACAAGCAATAGGTTGTTGAATTGACTTGTTAAAATATGGTAAATGTAATAATGATTTATATTTATAGCTAATTTTGTTATAAAAATATAGACAGAAAAAACCATATACCATACAGACTATTTTTCCATTAACTTGCCTCTCTAACTGAGAAACTGACAGTTGACATGTATAGAGGGGCTCTGGTAATAGAAAGCCAACAACAGTACTTGGAGATTTATAGATGTATATATTTTACAGATACATTATTCTTGATAATATAAATTTCTTCTAAGCTTAAAAAATAAGAAAACTGTGTAAATGTACCATAGTTTTATCAAATAGATGGGATTTAATACAGTGATACTCAGCACCTTGATTAAGAGTTGACCAATAGAACATAATATCAGAATCCACTTACGATCAAAGACAATGTGAGGCTGCTAAACGCTACAGGCATTCTTGGTTTGGTAAGAAGTAGAGTCCTCCCTATAACAGGTTCAGGTGCCATTAAGTTGAAAAACAAAAGTTTTCAAAGGTAAAAGCAGCAGAGTTTCTAAAATTTCCATTTTTGTTTTGCTTTGAGCTCTTTGTAGTAACAGGTATTGTCATTAAGAATCCAGAACTGATTTCATAGAAAATTTTTCAATTTTTAAAAGTTTATTTTGACAGATATTAGAGCAAAAGATTTAAGATAGGAAATCAGGGTAGATTTCAAAATTCTATTCCTGAGCTGATGGCAGTAGGGGCTGGTGCATGGAAGGGAAGTAGATATCAAAGAGAACATAGTGTCCACAATTTTACCCAAGATTCATAACCCAATTTCCAATTATCCCTGTGTCATCAACTCAAGGAATACCTACAATATGAAAACCAAATCATATATACTTTCTACCTTTCAACAAAACAAAATTAGAAAGCTTGTAGTAATTATATGTACAATTTTTTCCATATATTTCCCTTAAGCCAACTAAGCTGAGTTTATACAGATCTCTATTCTAATATTTCAGAGAAGCTAACCGACTCTGTCTGTGCAAAGGGATAGAACTGCCTAGTTAGAACCATTAAACTCACCATATCATGAAGGCTGCACACAACTTGAAGATATACTTCATTGCCATTAGGCAACTAAGTTTGTGACCCTTGAAAAACCATTCCAGTTTTTTTTTCATTTTGTGTATGTATGAAGAGACTTGACTTATAAGGTACATTAGGGGCATTATACAAAATCTTTTAAACTTTTGCTTAAATACCTAGAGTACAGTATTGAATATAGTGAGATAGGGACTGACCCAGAAATTAAGGGAAACCGCACAGGCATCCCACTTTGACAATATCTCTTTATGAGGCTTGTTCAGTGTCCCCTTCTTGGGCATGGATGCCAGCTCTATTTGTAATGTTCTTTCATGTCCAAATTAGACAGGATGTAAAAGTCTTAGAAAGACAAGTATGACATCAAGCTTCAGAGATGCATTGCTAAAAGGAAGGAGTGTTTAGCCTCTCATTATTCCAGTCATAATATAATATCCAGAAGGTTTCTGAAACTGTCTTTTGTGATATATATACTAGTTTGCTAGGGCTGCTATAACAAAATGCCAGAGAATCAGAGGCTGAAAAAAGAAGAATTTATCTCCTCACAGCTCTGGAGGTTAGAATCCAAGATCAAAGTGTTGGTATGTTTGGATTTGCCTGAGGCCTCTCTCCTTGGCTTGGAGACAACTTCTTTCTCACTGTTTTCACATGGGCTTTTTTTTGTATGTGTTCACCCCCCCCCTTTCTCTCCTACTTCTTATGAGGACATCAATCATATTGGATTAGAAACTATCCATATGACCTCATTTGATCTTAATTACCTCTTTACTGGACTTATATCCAAATACAGTCACATTCTGAGGTATACTACTAAGGAGGTTGGTTAGAACTTCAACATATTGGTTAAGGAGGGACAGAATTCTGTCCTAACACTGTCCTCAAGGTAAGCCTTTAATATGGCAATATAATAACAAAGTGTAACACTAAGTGGTCCCTTTGTTCAGGACACTGTCCTAAGTGTTACAGATCTATTAACCCATAATTTTCACAATAGTTCTACGATGTTGGCACATTCTTACAAATGGGAAAACTGAGGCACAGAAGCTAAGAAATTTGCCCAAAGGTCACACATCTAGTAGATGGCAAGTAAGTCCTAGAGCCAGGGTAGTCTGGGTTATTTAAACCCCATAATCTACCTCAGAGTCCATGTGCTTCACCACTGTCCTCTTTGCTCCCCAAAACAGGGGTGCCAGCTGCTGATGCACAGGGCTGCCCAAGCAGAACCAACTGTTGATGAATGAGAATAATTTAACTAAAGGCATCATTCTCTGTTCTCTCATGACGCAATTCTAATAAATAAATAAATATAAATAAAAATGCCATTTGTTCACTTGTTTAACTCAAAAACTCATGATTCCCAAGTATATTGCATGTGATTCATATAGCATAGTGGTTACGTTGGTGAGTTCCAGGACTGCACTGCCTGGCTTTAAAATCTGAGCTCTCCTACCTCTAAGTATGTGACTTAACCTCTCTAGGCCTCTGATTCTTCATTTGTAAAATGAAAGTAACAGCACTCACTTCCTAGAACTCTCATGAAGGTTAAGGGAGACAGTCCATGTAAAGCATCAGCACAGTACCAGGCACACAGTACACATTCAATAAATGTTCTATGACACTATTATTACTGTATGTGATAATTTTTAAAAGATAAACTGTGCAAAGTGTAGGTGTTTCATAAATGCTTGACTGAACTAAGTTAAGCTACATGTCGCATTACAAAGGAATATATTCATAAGAAATATAATAAACCCCCAAAACAAGCTAGCTGGAAACTTAGAATGTTTCCTTGTGTTTTATTTATACTTCTAAGTCTCAAACACACAGTTATATTTCTCTCAGAAAGTTTGTTTTTATATCAATGGATGTTGCAGTAACAGAAGATCCTAGGGTACAAAGGAATAATTCATGCAGATATATAAGAATGACTTAACAATGGGTATGAGAAAAATCAAGCCAATATCATAAAGTACTGTGAAGAAATAAAATTTAAAAAATCAATGAATACCAGTGGCCAAAAGAATAATCAAGATCGTTCTCAAAGTGAAAGTTTTTGTGACATATACTTGGTTTTCTCATACATAAAGCAGAATTACAATTATGGATTGCTAGGAGAGTCAAGTGGAACAATATACAAAACACATTATAAGGGCCAAAGCCTACTTGTAGAAAGTTTTAACAATAAAAATACTTCATTGCTGCTTTTATGTAAGCCAGTCAGGTATGGCTTGGAAATCTGTAAAATTTTAAAACTCCTTAGAATATTCTTTTTTTCCTGTTTAGTATGCATTTTTGTATTTTTAAATTATTTTATTGTTGCTCATATACAGTTGTCTGCATTTAACCCCCACTGCTCTCCCCCGCTGACCCCAGCCATCCCCACCTCCCTCCCCTGCTTCCATCACCCAACCCCACCTTGGTTTTCCGGATTTAGGAATACATTCAAATGGATGTGCAGTTAAGGAAACCATTATCTTTACTATATCAGGGTTATCTCAGGTTTGTATTCAAATTGTTACTCTCATATAGATAGATCTTTAGCAGAGGTCTCAGTTAAAAAAAAATTACAGCATAGATTGCTTGTACCCAAGAGACACTATTCATTACTAGTATGGGCTGAAATAACAAAAAAAATTAAAACACTACAAATTTGCATTTATTATATTTATATAATAAAATACATGATTTTTATTTATTTTCAGTTACAATCTAGAAATTATTAAACAAAGAAATATAAGAACATAAAAATGATTTTTTTCCTTTTCAAATAACAGAAACGTGAATATTGCTAAAAATATAACCAAAAATGCCTTTAACATTAATGAATCAGAATCTTTAATAGTTGACTTTCCAAAACATTTGCAAATGTCATTGCAAACGATTTCACTATGCTCCAGGAATAAACATTTTTCACAACACTTGAAAAATATTTTGATAGGTGACTCATTTTGGATGTATAGAACCTAACACATCTTTTTCTTCTTTTCTGCTTGTTGAGGAAGCCATATCTATGTCATAGCTGGAATTTCCTTCCATGTGAGTTTGAAATTGATGAAGTTTCAGGTATAAAAGTTTATGCACACCTGTAGAAATTTCTGAACACCTTTTTGTTTGTTCTGACAGGAATTGTGTGATAAGATTTCTAATAAATGTGCCTTATTTTCACATTGCTGTTCAGTATATGAATAATCTGAGCATTTATTTCTGCAATATTCAAAATGTATAGAATATAACCATAGGCCAATTTCTGGTGTTCCTGTCTATATTATATGTACTTATCATTTTGTTCCACATGTTGACTGCTGACTTCATTTTGTTGTAATATTCTATTATATCAGGCTTTTGCAAATCTAAATGTACAGCATCACTGAAATGCATACTTGAAACTAAAATTATGTTTTTCCCCTTTTTGGGCATATAAAATACACGTGTGAAATCTGCTCCAAAAGCAAGTAAGTTGGATTTTTCAGGCCTGTTTTTAGAAGACCAAATTCAGGGGTTAGTTGGGGTTTATTCTTATAAACAGTACCTATATAAGGAAGTCACTTCTTTTTTTAAGTGGGAGATAAGATTTATATCAGTGAACCAGTTATCTGCTGTAATATTACATCCTGATGAATAAACAAGTTCTGCAGGTCTCTTGATTACATCTGCTGGTTTATTACTCATCAAGTAAGGACTTGTAGTTTGCTTATAGGCATATATTTCAAGATTTCCTGTGTAAAATATTTTTGAATCAACCATAGCAAAAATGTTTATACCATATTTACTGGGCTAAGATGGAATATATTGTCTAAACCCACATTTATTTGCCTCCTAATCCAAGTACCATTTCCTCTATTGTTACATTCTCTCCCATAGAGTAATACAACTTAAAATTTTCTACAAATGCCATTAATATGTCCACTTTCAGGCATCCTAAACTGGTAAGTTTGTCATCAAACCTGATATATGTATGAATAAATGTAAATCTCCATAAAGATACTCTAAGTCTAAACAATTCAATCCCACTCTCATCTGTAGCCCATAAATCCAGCAAATTAAGCTGATTGCTGTGATGTAAAAAAGCTAGATATGAGACCTAAAAATGCTTTCAATTCAGTTTCATCTATTAGTTTAGCATCTCTTTCTTGTGAAAACTGGCTGGAAATAGAGTCAATATATTTATTTGTATATAATAAGAATAGATCTAAAATATCATTTATGATAATGCAGTTCCAAGTTTCAAGTTCTGTCTTGGCATATTTTGCATTTTGCCATTCTAACGGAAGTTGACACAAGATATTTTGTGGCTGTTTTCTAGTTTGTCTTCTTATTGGATTTCCCCTCCATTTTGATTCTTTATCCTTTCCAAAAAAAATACTTTTTCATTCAGGTCTAATTCATCTTCACTTTCTTCACACTAGAAATATCTTGCTCGGTATCCAAATCTTCTACAAGAACTTCCACATAACCTTCATCTTCTAAATCACTTTCATTTTCACATTCGACTCTCTCATCATTGGACTCAAGTAGCATTCACTAAAGTTCTTCAACATGCCTAGGATTATTGAATTGATATATTTTTCCACCCAACAATAAGTGAAAAAAAACAACACAACGGTGACGTCAAAGTTCACTGAAAAAGACAACTATGCCAACACTGACTTTGGAGTCCACAGAATCTCTCAAATACAATTTATTATCATATATCCCACACCCCTACAAAACACGTTACAACAAGCTGACAGCTTAAACGTTATAGCTTAACATTAGGCATGTACAAACACATAGCTAGTCATGTCCTTGAACCTATGCACCTGATATATATAACAATATTTAAGAAAAGAGGTTTTTTTTGCATCTCTCCAATCAGCCACAACCTCCATAGGGTTAGAGACACAAGTCAAATGCATGACCTGATTCAGAAGTCTGGAGTGGGACCTAGGAGAGTCAGTATTTTTTGAAGTCCTCCCAGCTGTCCTGACTGCTATGGTTCAGTGGGTTGGGCATCATCATTCAAAGTAAAAGGTCACCAGTATGATTCCCTGTCAGAGCACATGACTGGGTTGCAAACCAGGTCCTCAATGTTGCTCTCTCACATTGATGTTTCTCTCCCTCTCTTTCTCCCCACTGTTCTCTTTCTCTAAAAATAAATAAATAAAATATTATAAAAGCCCTCCAGGTTATTCTAATAGTTATTTGGAAATTTCTCCTATAATTTTTCACTGTGTCTATCACCTAATTGACACCGTGTTGATAGGTACTCCAGTATGTAGGTCTAGCATGAGATTACCAAAAAATCTCTTAAAAATATGTCTGGCTCCAGGATTCAGTCAGTCACCATAAGGCCTTCCGTATAACACACTTTTATACTTGGATTGCAATTCCAATGCAAAATCATCCATGGGGCTTAAAGGGCAACTTATGAGAATCACGTGCAATGGGAACCCACAATACTGGTAATAATCTCAGAATAAACTACAGCTCGTCTATGCAGATGTTCACATTTCAGACAGTCTCCTTAGGACTGGATGAGAGATATGCCCAATTCTCTGCATCCCATTACCAGGACAGTACAGTCAATCTGGGGACCATTTAGAGAGGAACATCCAAACTAGATAAATAAGTTCACTTCACAGGGGGAAGCAGGAGATACAAGGAATTGGTCTCTAAAAAAAATACTGAGGGACGGAAATCTAAATCATCTGTAGTCAGCATGGTTAATTAATGTAGTAAAGTAAAATACAATTAAAGTTTGGTAACAGAATAGGACAGATAAAAGGAAAACTTCAGAGCACTAACTTAAAGATATTCCTCTGGAAGTGATTTCTTAATGACTCCATAGGAAGTGGCACAACAGTGATACATGGAATATCTGTAGTTTGGATCAAATTTTAGTTAGGTTTCAAATAATGATTTTTATTTATATAGGCAATAACTGAAGAGATATTCTTGTAAATAATAGAATGAAACAAATAAGAGTAAAGAGGATAAAAAATGGAAAGACTCCAATGAACAATTTTGTTTCTTTCCCCCTATTTGGCACCATAGACTCATTTGCTCCTTGAAAGCCAGTGAGCAAAAGAGAGGTGGTTTAATGATGTATCATAAATGAATTAAATAGAAAGACTAAAATAAATTCAAGGAAACTTAAACAACAGGAGCCAATATATTATTTTGATACCTACAGGTTCTTACTAACTGTCCCCTCCCACAGAAGTCATTTATATAGGCAATTATGGTGGGTTATATTTACCAAGAATGAATTCTAAATCAAGTCTGTACTTAAAACAGATATTTCCCATAAGAATAACATTACAAAGGAAACTGACAGTGCTAATTAGACTTAGTAGCCAAATTATAATCCCTTGCTTTTTTGCCATACAGGGACCACAATTACAATACATATAAATCAGTAAAACTAAGTATATCAAAGCCAATCAAATCATATAACCATTTCATGTATATTTAATATTCTATTCTAGCAGCTCTACAGGGTGGAATCCTTAGCAGTAACAACCAACGGACACCCACTGAGCCTGAGGTGAATTACCTGGAAATTGGATTGTGGAAAGGTATAGAAATCATTTTTTCTCAGAATACCAACTGGGGTCAGCATATACTCATTCACTAATGTTAAGTGGTGAAATTAGGATGTCAACTGCATAATAGTAACATCATCTCAAGATTCTGTCTTTTTTCTACTACTCATTACTTCAAAATTAAAAAGGCTTTTGCACACTAGACCACAAGCTTGATAAGGATAGGAACTATGTCTAAATTGTTTATCATTTTGTTTCCAATGACTTGTGCTTTATTAAATACTCAATACTTATGTGTTGAGTTAGTCAAGAAATGCTTTTAATAGACACTTAGCCACAAGAAAGTCATACTTGGCCTTTATCTGCTGCCTTTGATGAAGTGTCCTGCTCCCTGCTCAAGTTAACCCCTCCAGTTCTATTAGATCTCATTCCTCCTGCTTACTCAAGGACATGAGTCAGCTGTTCTCTTTCTCTGGTGATTCATTGCTTCCCACTAAATAAGTCCCATTAGTATACATATATTTATGACATCTTAAAAAATTATCATCTTGACCCCACTTCCTCCCCTTGCTACAATCTTAATTGTTCCCCTTTGAGACAAAACTTGAAACTTGTTGTTTCCAAGCTTTCTGATGTCCTTCACCTTGCTCTATTTATTCTCTACTTACTTGTTCCCCCCCCCACCCCATAGCTCTCATCATTTTCTAGGAGACAGGGTAATCTGTTTATTTACTGTGTGTGTTTTTTTTTTTTTTACTCTCTATCCCCTATTTTGGAATGTGTGATTAACAATGGTAGTCACCTTTGTCTGTCCAATTCAATGAAATTTCTCAAAGACCTAGATTCATTCCTGGCATGCAGAAGACATTCAATAATGCAAGACAAATGGATGTCTAAATATTTACATATTATTATTCTAAACATGCACCCATATCTGTCAAATAACCTAAAATGTCCTTGAAAGTTGATATTAAGGAGAAACCTTTTTATTCTTGTATTATTTACTTATTTATTTTACTTGCCTTTTTATTGAATTTATTGGGGTGACAGTGGTTCACAAAATCATACAGGTTTTGTGTGTAGGACTCAACAAAAACATCATATGCTCACTGCATCATGTATCCATCACCCAAGCAGCATCTTTTTCAATCCCCATTTTCCTCCTTTTTGCCCTACACCCCTTTTTGCTACACCTACACCCCACTTTCCCACTAGCCATCAGCACACTGCTGTCTGTGTCTATGTGATATATATATATATATATATATATATATATATATATGTCTTCTTTTTGGTTAATCTCTTCACCTTCGTTCACCTATTTATTATTATTCTATTCTATTCTATTCTATTCTATTCTATTCTATTCTATTCTATTATTGTTGTTCTATTACAGTTGTTCCAATTTTTTCCCATTGCTCTCCACTGCCCTGCCCATCCCCCACCCTGCACCCAGAGTCAGTCCCCACCCTGTTGGCTGTGTCCATGGCTCATTTATACATGTTCCTTGACGAGATACTTCCCCTTCCTTACCTCCATCTCCCACTCGTCCTCCCCTCTGGTCACTGCCAGTCTATTTCTTGTTCTGGTTTTATTTTGCCTCATGTTTGTTTATTTGATTAGGTTCCTCTTATAGGTGAGATCATATAGTATTTGTCTTTTGCCATCTGGCTTATTTCATTTACTTCACAGTTCCATCCATGCTGTCATGAAAGGTAGGAGTTCCTCAATCTTTCTGCTGTGTAGTTTCCCCAATTCCCCTCACCTCTGACAGCTGTCAGTCTGTTCCATGTATCCATGATTTTAGATTCCACATATAATTGAGATCATATAGTATTTCTCTTCCTCTTACTGGCTTATTTTACTTAGCATAACAATCTCCAAGTTTATCCACACAGTTGCAAAGGTAAAATTTCCTTCCTTTTTATGGCCAAGTAGTATTCCATTGTGTAAATGTACCACAGCCTTTTTATCCACTCATCTACCAATTGGGCTGCTTCCAAATCTCAGTTATTATAAATAGCACTGCAATGAACATATGGATGCACATATTATTTTGAATTAGTGTTCTGAGTTTCTTCAGATATATTCCCAAAAGTGAGACTACTGGGTCAAAAGCAGTTCCATTTTTAATATTTTGAGGAAACTCCATACTGTTTTCCACAGTGGCTACCCTAATCTGTATTCCCACCAATAGTGCACCTTTTCTCCACATCCTCACCAGCACTTGTTTGTTAATTTATTGATGATAGTTTTACAGTCATAAAGTGTTATCTCACTATGGTTTTAATTTGCATCTCTCCAATGATTAGTGCTGTTGAGCATTTTTCCATATGTCTATTGGCCCTCTGTATATCCTATTTGGAGAAGTGTATATTCAAGTCCTTTATCAATTTTTAAATTGGATTGTTTATCTTCTTGGTGTTGAGTTGTATAAGTTATTTATATATTTTGGAAATTAACCCTTATCAGATGTATCATTGGCAAATATATTCTCCCATTCAATGGGTCCCCTTTAGATTTTGAAGGTGGTTTCCTTTGCCATGCAAAAGCTTTTTAGTTTGATTTAGCCTCATTTGTTTATTTTGTCTTTTGTTTTTCTTGTCTAAGGAAATATATTGGCTAAAATATTGCTATAAGAAATGTCTGAGATGTTACTGTCTATGTTTTCTTCTAGGATGTTTATGGTTACACATCTTACATTTAAGTCTTTAATCTATTTCGAGTTTCTTCTTGTGTATGGTAGAAGTTGGTGATCTTGTTTAATTTATTTTTTTGGCATGATTTGTCCAATTTTCCCAGCACCATTTATTGAATAAACTGTCTTTAACACTTGTATGTTCTTGCCTCCTTTGTTGAATGTTAATTGACCATAAAGGCATATGATTATTTCCCTGCTCTCTATTCTGCTCCATTGATTGATATGCTTGTTCTTGTGCCAGTACCATGTTATTTTCTTTACTATGGCCTTGTAGTATAGTTTGACATCAGGTAGAATGATTCCTCCAACTTTGCTCTTTTTTCCAAAATTGCTGAGTCTATAGGGGGTCCCTTGTAGAAGAGAAACACTTCAAGTGTTGTGAAATATTTTCTCATTAAGATGGTTTTCAACCCTGACTGGTGTGGCTCAGCAGATTGAGCACTGGCCTGTGAACCAAAGGGCTGCTGGTTTGATTCCCACTCAGGGCAGAGGCCTGGGTTATGGGCCAGGTCCCCAGTAAAGGGTGTGCAAGAGGCAACCACACATTGATGTTTTTCTGTCTCTCTTTATCCCGTCCTCCCCCTCTGTCTAAAAATAAATGAATAAAATCTTCTAAGAAAAGATGGTTTGCAAAATTACAGAATTCTCACAGACTATAGCTAGCCAAAACTATTAAATTTAATTTCAGAGACACAGACATATGCAAAATTCTTCTATAGGATATTTTAGGATTGTTACATTGAAACTCTAATGGGAACCCAGCATAAATTCAGACAAGGAGACTCAGAATTCTTTCAGAAGTTTCTCAGAAGCAATTAGCTGTTATCAATTACACATACAATGTACTAATGCTCTATTAAAAATATTATCCTAACAGAGAAAAGTGAGCTTCTACAAACACATTATTTTAAAACTCTACAAATTAGAGAACATAATCAGGATCTAAGGACTGAAAAACATTCTTCTGCAAAATTAAAATTACTTATTATATCAAGTCTGTAAAAAAACAAATATTATAAATACTGTAAGCGGCAGAAGATACATATGAGGAAGCATGGAACTGGGCAGCTTTGTAATCCAGGGAAGGGCCAGAGCCCCTATATAGTCCCTATAATGTTAAAATCAAGTCCAGACCATGTCTTACATTGTCCAAGGGACATTTTACTGCCAAAAGATAGGATGAAAGTGGCAAATGGATAACAGGAAGAGGAGCTTTGATATTATATAATTGAGGAAGCCTATCCAAGACAAAGTATGAATACAGAAAATATGTCTGACAAGGATGCATTTACTCACTAAGCACCTAGCAGGTGTTAGAGGGCATGAAAGATTATTATTAAACAGTGAAGACAGGATGTGTTTCTTTAAATATTTTATAATCTAATGAGGGCATAGATACACTTCTAAATAACATAATCACAATAAAAATGATTTAATTAAAAAGTGAGGCAACTGCTATTGGATAAACACAAAAATGTACTACTAGAGTATGTAGAGAAAAAGATCCTGGCTGAGGGAACTGAAAAGACAGCAGGTAGGAGCTATCTTGCAAGTTAACATTATGGAAAGATGGGACTTGAAGAGACGAAGATGGCAGTCAGGGACAGGGCAGTTCAATTATAGGGAAGCATTTGCAAAGGTAGAAATGGAAGAAAAGTGTAGAAGCAAGCAGCCCCAAAATGACACCATCAGACAAAGATTGGGAACTATTCACTCCACCAATTTCCTTTCTGTCTTTAGTTACACCAGAACACCTTGATTCAAATCAGCCTCTTCTATGTGGCACCTAAAGAGAAAAGCCAATTGCACAACTGATAGGCTGTATCTGCCATATACTATAAGGGGCAGTGTGAGTACATCAGAGTATGGCTGAAGAAAAGTTTAGCCCTGTCTGGGGTGGCTCAGTGAGTAGAGTGTCATCCTGAAAACCAAAAGGTCACTGGTTTGATTCTGGTCAGGTCGTATGCCTGAGTTGTCGGCTAGGTCCCCAGTTGGTGGTATACAGGAGGCAATCCATTGATATCTCTCTCATACATTGATGTGTATCTCCCTATCATTCTCCCTCCCTTCCCCCCTCTCTAAAAATAAAGAAACAAAATCTTTTCAAAAAATGGTGTGTTTCATGCTCTGAATGTGAGAGGAAGCCCAAAGCCTTTTGGAACTATAAATAATTTCTGTCCTATAGGAGATTCAATAAAGACAAAGATCAACCAAGCAGAACCTTCTCCAAGTCATGCAAATACATATTCTTAAGAGGGTAACTTAGGGAACTCCTCCAGACAAAAGATTAGAGATATTTGTGTTAAAATGTATTTGTGGAATCAGACATCTTTTTTTTTAAGATGGCAAAGGTCATTGTTAGAGTGGTTATTGGATAAGTATGAATTTGAGTATAACATACCCCTCTATGAAACACATCACACTTTATTATGCTTCCTCCAAGGAAAAGAAAAGTTATCAACCACCCCATTTCTATGTTGCTTTCTTGATCTGTGACTGTTCATTCTCTTTTGGAGAGATTTTATGGGAGGCATGACTTTCAGTGGAAGTTTCCCTTTCATACTCTTTGCTAAAATATCACCAAAATTCTCTCCTCCTCATCGGCCATATTCCCTTAATACCTTGATGGGTCTTCATTCAGCATCAAAATCCTTTATATTCCCTTGGAAACAATAATATAAATGGAGCCACATTAAAATAAAGGTTCAGCTGCCATGCCAGAGGAACAGCCTTGTGCATCTTATACCTCAAACATTTGAAATGTCAAAACAGGGCACAATAACCTTTGGACTGTACCTGAGCAAACTTGTACCTTACAAGAGAATTGTCTGCAAAGATAATAAGAAATCAGTTATTCTAAGCACTGGACATAAAATTAAAAATACTGCTTGGAATTAATATCACTATGTTATACTATCTAAACCAATAATAAAGCCTTTCATCTACTTACGTATTAGCTCCCCTTCCCTTTCTTATAAATATCCATTTCCTTTATCTCCTAATCAGTACATCATTTGGGCCTGAATCAATCTTCTTGAATAACTATTCTAACTGATCTCAATAAATGCTCTCTCACTTTGAAAGACCTTTTATTTTTAGATTAATACCCACCCATTAATAGCCTTCTTCATTACATAAAGGACCCAAAGGTAAGACTGATCCAAATTAAAGCATGTTTATTCTGCTAAAAAGATGTCTACCGATGGCCATTCATAAACATACCCTTACTAAACGTCATGACTATCATGACACTGAATTTCAAAGGACCACTGTGATCTTAAAAAGACCTACTATACCTATATCAACATATTTTAAATATTTTTCTACCTTCCCCTGGCCCTGAACAAATGATTTCTTAAATATGTGATCTACAATAATATCAATTTTAGATAAAAGTTAAAAACAGATACCAGGAAGAATACCTGAAATGTAACTGAAGAGAAGTCATATAACTAAGGACATAAAAAAGATTCACATTGAGACTAGCAGAAGGGGTGGAGATGCAGAACAGGCTGGTCCCACACCCACAAGTGGTAGCTAAAAATCAGGAGGGATATCTCAGCTGTGGAGGTGTCCCATAAAGAGCCAGGGGTCTGAATCCTACATCGCAATTACCCAGCCCAGGGTTCTAGAGCTGGGAAGAGAAGTCCCAATAACTTCTGGCTGTGAAAATCAGAGGGGATTGCAGCTAAGTGAGACACAGGGCTGCTGGAGCCTCAGGCATTCCTCTTAAAGGACCTGCATGCAAACTTATTTAGATCCACTCCCCCGAGCTCCAGTGCTGGGGCAGCAGCCCAAAAAGCACCAGGAATATATGGTGGTAGAGATGAACTGCCTAACATCAGGACAAGAATTGCAGGGCATCTTTCCCCAGACAAAAGTGCTAGAAGAGGCCATTGTTCTTTGCTAAGCCCTCCCTGACAGAGCCCACAGGCAGGCACCATATCTTAGTCTCCATCAACCTGGTTAACACTGTTCACCCCTCCCTGGTGATTCCCTGATATCTTGCCAGACCCAACTTGTGAGCT
This sequence comes from Anoura caudifer, assembly GCA_004027475.1. NCBI lineage: Eukaryota > Metazoa > Chordata > Mammalia > Chiroptera > Phyllostomidae > Anoura > Anoura caudifer. Next base: position 43,531 of record PVKU01008700.1, on the reverse strand, counting down.
TACACAACTTGCAAGTCCATGCAAGCTCATGCTTCATAATTTTATAAAATTCCTGAAATAAATAGCGTCTGGCCTCTGCATGCCCTGTACTTCTTGTTAAGTGGCTCCAGGCCCAGAACTAGCAGCAGACAGCCTTGGCTTAAAGCATAGACTCTCCCGGCAATTCCAAGTGCAGCACAAGTAGCACTCATCTGCAAATGGCTCTGTAGCTCATGTCAGGTGGCCCCAGGCAGACCACAGGAAATGGTTGACCTTGTACTTCTTGGGAGGCATCAGAGCTAGTGCACCTAGTAAACAGCTTTAGACCATGACAGATTACAACTCAACCACCTCTACGAGCTATACAATCAAGGGGTGGACTCAGCAGGTACCAAATTAACAACAAAGCAAATCCTGTTCCATAGGGTTGGACCCTGTACAACAGCTCCTCTGCTGTGGTCACAACCATTCCTTACAGCAGATTGGCCTAGGGATCAATCTCTCCCAGTGACATGCCAACAGCAATGAAGACTCAACTACAACATGACAGTGAACATAGACCACATGGAGGTGCACCTGAAACCTCAAGCTTGGTGAATGGGGATTCTGCACCACTGGACCCTAATAAGACGCCTACTACATAAGGCCACTCTACCAAATCTGGGAGAAATAGAAGTTCTACTTAATACATAGAAACAAACACAGGAAAAATCAGCCAAAATGAGGATACAAAGAAACAGATCCCAAATGAAAGAAAAAGAGAAATATCCAGAAAAAGAACTAAATGAAATAGAGGCAAGCAAACGACCAGATACAGAGGCCCTAGCCAGATGGCTAAATTGGCACATCATCCAGTACACACCACTAGGTGGCAGGCACAATCCTTGATCAGGGTTCATACAGGAGGTAACCAATGGATGTTACTGTCTCACACCTCTCTCCTTCCCTCCTTTCTCTCCCACCCCTTCTTTTCTCTCTAAAATCAATAAACATGTACTAAAATGAAGATTATAAAAGAACCAAAAAAACAAGGATTATAAGAATGCTCAAGTAACTTAGTAAGAACATCAACCATAAAAAAGGAAAGAGAAACCATAAAAAAGGAAAGAGAAACCATAAAAAAGAACCAGTCAAAAATGATTATACACTAACTGAAAAAAAGTATAAATTAAAGGGAATCAACAGTGTAGTAGATGAAGCAGAGAATCAAATCAGTGATTTGCAATATAAAAAAGCATAAAACAACCAAACAGAATGAAAAAAAGAAAAAATAATATAAAAATGAGGATAGTGTAAGGAGCTTCCAGACACCTTCAAGCACAACAATATTTGCATCATGGGGAAACTGGAAAGAGAAGAGAGAGAGCAAGAAAATTGAAAACCTATCTAAAGAAATAATGACTGAAGACTTCCTTAACTTGGTGAAGGAAATAGACATAAAAGTCCAGGGAGTACAGACAGTCCCAAACAAGATGAACCCAAAAAGGTCCACACCAAGACACATAATAATTAAAATGCCAAAGGTTAAAGTCAGAGAAAGAATCTTCAAAGCTGCAAGAAAAAGACAGTTGCCTACGAGGGAGATCCCATAACACTCTCAGCTGATTTCTCAACAGAAAATTTGCAAGCCAGAAGGGACTGGCACAAATATTCAAAAAGATGAAAAGCAAGGACCTACAGCCAAGATTACTCTACCCAGCAGAGCTATTGTTTAGAACTGAAGGACAGACAAAAAGCTTCCTAGACAAGAAAAAAAGATAAAGGAGTTCATTACCAACAAACCAGTATTACAAGAAATGTTAAAGAGCCTTCTTGAAGAAGAAGGTGAAGGAAGAGACTATAGAGAAGGAGGAGAAAAAAGGAAGAAGAGGAGAGGAAGAAGGAAGAGGAAGGGGAAGAGGAGGGGGAGGAGGAGAAAGAGGAGGAAGAAAAGAACAACATCAACAATGAATCAAAGATATGAATAATAAAATGGCAATAAGTACATAGCTATAAAAAATTACTTAAAATGGGAGACTCGAGGGAGATGATGGTGAGACATGTAGGAGTAGAGTCCACTTCCCCCTAGGCATGGGTGAAACACCTAGCCGATCTTCTGAGGATCAGAGTGAACAGCCAACAGTATCCCAGCATATATAATGATTGAAGACCAATAATCATAGAGAACATTGAAAACTCAGATGAGTAGGAAGAGCTGTGAACACCAGTATACATGCTGGAAGAGGAAACCCACCAACAAAGGACCCACAAACAGATAACAACAGAAGTAGGTGAAGGAGGGAGTGGAAGCCACACTAACTCAACCCAGGACTGATCTAGAAATACAACTAAATGGTGGAGAAATTACTCCAAATAAACAACTGAGCAAGAGAAAGAGCAAATCCTCAAAACTTTGTACACACAGAAGAACCAGCTTCAACACAACCTGACCACACCTACACAACAGAATACAAGACATGGCAGATGGAGTGACCCTCAGTTAACCAACTAGAGGGAAGGACCCACCCAACAAAGACCAAACAATGATGAAAACCCAAAGACATACAGAGAGAAAACATAAATGACAGCCCAAGAGTAGCAAGATCAGGAGATCAAGGAGACTGCATCACAGAATCTCACAGATATTCTACCATAGAAGTCCATACCATAAACCAAGGAAGTCAGACCAGATCAATTTAATAAGCTGAGGCTAACATGAGGAGTCTCACAAACAATGCAAAGACAATGAAACAATCCCCAAATAAAAGGAAAGGAAGAAACCTCGGAAAGAATGCTAAATAGAATAGAGGCAAGTCAACTATCAGATACTAAGTTCAAAGCAATGGTTACTAGGAAGCTCAATGAGCTCACAATGAATTACCAGAAACTACAGGAAAACTACAATAAATTCACTGCAAAGTATATCAACATGAAAAAAATACAAACTATCAACAAAGGCCAAGAAGAAATGAAGAATACAATTTCTGAACCGAAGATCACAGCAGAAGCAATCAAAAGCAGGCTCTATGACAGACAATTAGATCAACGAGCTGGAGGACATGGTAGAAAAAAACACCCAGAAAGAGCAAGAAAATGAAAAGAGGCTCAGAAACAATGAAGAGGGGTTAAAGTAAATGCAGGACAACATGATATATAATAATATCCATGTACTAGGGATACCAGTAGGAGAAGAAGAACAGCAAGAGACAGAAAACCTGTTTGAAAAAGTCATGATGGAAAACTTCCCATTTGATGAGAGAAAAAGTCACACAAATCCAGGGAACACAGAGAGTCCCAGTCAAGAGAAACCCAAAGAGGCCCATTTCAAGACACATCATAAGTAAAAATGGCAAAATCCCAAGAAAAAGAGAGAATCTTAAAAGGCAGCAAGGGGAAAGCAGGAAGTAACATATAAGGGGAGCCCAGATAAGACCAGCAGCTGACTTCTCAATGGAAACACTCCAAACCAGAAGAGAATGGCAAGAAATATTCCAAGTAATGAGAACCAGAAGCCTGCAACCAAACTACTTTATCCAGCAAGGCTCTCAATTAAAATGGAAGGCCAAATAAGGAGCTTCCCACACAAAAGAGGCTTACAAGAATATACGTCCTCCAAACCAGCTCTGTAAAACATGCTAAAGGGTCTGCTTTAAGAACAGGAAGAAAAACAGTGAAAGAGAGACGAACATAGGTACAAAAAATGACAATGAATAAGAACCTATCACTAATAACCTTAAACATAAGTGGATTAAATGCCCCAATCAAAAGACACAGAATAGCGGAATGGATAAGAAAACATAACCCACAAATATGCTGCCTACAAGAGACCCACCTCAGGACAAAAGACCCACACAGACTCACATAAACTTTGTAAATATATATGCACCCAACATAGGAGCACCCAAATACATAAAGAAAATCTTAGAGGACCTCAGCAAAGATATTGACAGCAGCACAATTATATGGTAGGGGATTTTAACACATTACTGTCAAAAATGGACAGATATCCCAAATAAAACAGCGAAAAGATATTGTGGCATTGAACAATGCCCTAGATGAAATGAACTTCACTGATATATATAGAGCCCTTAATCACAAAGAAACTAAATGCACATTCTTTTCAAATGTACATGGAACATTTTCAAAGATAGACCACATGATAGGACACAAAACAAGCCTCAACAAATTTAGGAAAATCATACCATGCATTTTCTCTGACCACAAGTGACTGAAACTAGAAACCAACCCAAAGGGAAAAACTTAAAACCCTCAAAATCATGGAGATTGAATAGAATGCTTTAAACAACGAGTGAGTTGAGAATTAAATTAGGGAAGAAATCAAAAAGTTTCTGGAAACATGAAAATGAACTCACAAAAACCCCAAACTTATGGGACACAGTGAAGGCAGTCCTCAGAGGGAAGTTCATAGCAATACAGGCCTAAAAAAGATAGAAACTTTTCAAACAAACAACCTAACTTTACTATGTCTACAAGAACTTGAGGAACAAAAAGAAAGTCCAGAGCAAGCAAAAGGAAGAAAATAACCAAGATCAGAGCAGAATTAAATGACATAGATATTAAAGGCACAATTGTAAGGATCAATAAATCCAAGAGCTGATTCTCTGAAAATATAAACAAAATTGACAAGCCTTTAAACAGGCTCATCAAGAGAAAAAGAGGGTCTAAATAAACACAATCAGAAATGAAATAGGAGCAATTACAACTGATACCACAGAAATGCAAAGGATTGCAAGAAATTACTACAAAGAACTATATGCCAAGAAATTTGAAAACCTAGGTGAAATGGACAAATTTCTAGAAAAGTATAATCTTCCAAAACTCAATGAAGTAGAAGCAGAAAGCCTGAACACACCAATAACAGCTGATGAAATTGAAGAAGTAATCAAAAATCTTCCAACGTACAAAAGCCCTGGACCAGATGGTTTCACAGGAGAATTTTACAAAGCACTTAAGGGAGAGCTAATCCCCATCCTTCACAGATTATTACAAAACATCCAAGAAGATGGAAGACTCACAAACTCTTCTTATGATGCCAGCATCATTCCTAATCCCAAAACCAGATAAAGACATAATGGAAAAAAAAAAATCTTAAGGCCAATATAGCTGATCAACATAGATGCTAAAATGCTCAACAAAATATTGGTAAACCATATCTACCAATATATTAAAAAGATCATACACCATGAACAAGTGAGATTCGTTCCAGGGATGCAAGGATGCTACAATATCCACAAATCAATAAGTGTAATACACCATATAAACAAAACAAAAGACAAAAATCATATGATCATATCATTAGATGCAGAAAGAGCATTTGATAAGGTACAGCAGCCACTTATGATAAAAACACTTAGCAAAGTGGGAATAGAATGAGCATTCCTCAACATAGTAAAGGCCATATATGAGAGACCTACAGCCAACATCCTACTCAATGGACAAAAATTTAGAGCTTCCCGCTAAGATCAGGAACAAGACATGGATGCCCACTTTCACCACTCTGATTCAACACAGTACTGGAAATCCTAGCCACAGTAATCAGACAAGAAAAAGAAATAAAAGGCATCCAAATTGGAAAAGAGGAAGTAAAACTGTCATTGTTTGCAGACATGATAGTATACATAGAAAATCCTCTAGACTCCACCAAAAAACAACTCAACTGAATAAATGAACTTGGCAAAAAGAGTGGGACACAAAGTCAATGTAAAGAAATTAAAGGCATTTTTGCACACCAACAAGGAAATAGGAGAAACAGAAATCAGAAAGAAAATCCCATTTGAAATAGTAACAAGAAAAATAAAGTACCAAGGAATAAACCTAACCAAGGAGGTAAAAGGCCTGTACTCAGAAAACTATACAACACTGAAGAAAGTAATTAAGGAAGACACAAACGAATGGAAGCATGTACCATGTTCTTGGACTGGAAGAATTAACATCATCAAAATGTCCATACTACCCAAAGCAATTTATACATTCAAGGCAATCCCTATTAAAGTACCCATGACATATTTCACAGATATAGAACAAACTTTTCAGAAATTTGTATGGAACCATAAACAACCCCAAATATTGCCAACAATTTTGAGGAAGAGGAACAAAGCAGGAAGGATCACAATACATGATATCAAACTGTATTACAAGGCCACTGTAATCAAAACAGCCTGGTACTGGCATAAAAACAGATAGAATAGAGAGCTCCCCCAAAACCCAAGTCTCTACAGTCAATTAATGTTTGACAAAAGGGAAAGAAATATGAAATGAAGTAAAAATGGCCTTTTCAACAAATGGTATTGGGAGACCTGGACAACTATGTGCACAAAAGTGAAACCAAATCATCAACTTACACCATACACAAAAACAAATTCAAGGTGGATAAAAGACTTAAATATAAGTCATGACACCATAAAAGGCCTAAAGGAAAACATTGGCAAGAAAATCTCAGACATTCCATGCAGCAACATCTTCACTGATATGTCCCCTAAAGCAAGGGACATAAAGGAAAGAATAAACAAATAGGACCTCATCAAATTAAAAAGCTTCTGCATGACTAAATTAAACAGCATTAAAATAAAAAGAGAGCCAAGTATATGGGAAAACACATTTGTCAATGGCACCTTGGACAAGGGTTTGATCTCCAAAATATATAAAGAACTCACACATATCCACTCTAAGAAGGCAAGCAACCCAATTAAAAAATGGGCAAAAGACTTGAACAGACACTTCTCCAAGGAGGACATACACAGATCCCAGAGACATATGAAAAAAATGCTCAGCATCACTAGCCATCAGAAAGATGCAAATTAAAACCACAATGAGATACCACTTCACACCAGTCAGAGTGGCAATCATAAACAAATCAACAAAAAGTGTTGGAGAGGATGTGGAGAAAAGGGAACCAACCCTAGTGCACTGTTGGTGGGATTGCAGACTGGTACAAACACTATGGAAAACAGTATGGAATTTTCTCAGAAAACTAAAAATGGAACTGCCTTTTGACCCAGCAATTCCACTGCTGGGACTGTACCCTAAGAACCCTGAAACACCAATCCAAAAGAACCTATACACCCCAATGTCCACAGCAGCACAATTTATAATAGCCAAGTACTGGAAGCAACCTAAGTGCCCATGAGAAAATGAATGGATCAAAAAAGTATGGTATGTTTACGCAATGGAATTCTACACAACAGAGAGAAAGAAGGAGCTCCTATCCTTTGCAACAGCATGGATGGAACTGGAGAGCATTATGCTAAGTGAAGTAATCCTGGTGATAAGGGATGAATTCCATATGATCTCACCTTTAACTGGAACATAACCAATAAAAGAAAGAAGCAAACAAAATATATTCAGAGACATTGAAATTAAGAACAATCTAACAACAATCAGAGGGGAGGGGGGAGCAGACAATGGGAGGATGGGTTTCAGGAACTACTATAAAGGACACAGGGATAAAACCAAGGGGGAGGGTGGAAGCAAGGGAGGGAGGTGGGGTTGGCTAGGATGGTGGGTAGTGGTGGGAGGGACATGCAAACAATTGTAACTGAACAACAATAAAGTAATTTATAAAAATAAAAAAATTTAAAAATTTAAAAGCAACATAAAGCACTAAAAAATTACTTGAAAGTGAATTTTATGCTCTCTTCAAAAGGCATATGGTGGCTAAATTAATATGAATGCAATACCCTTACATATGATGTCTACAAGAGACTCACTTCAGATGGAAAGACAGCTACAGACTGAAAGTAAAGGAATGGAAAAAGATATTTCATGCAAATGAAAACAAACAAGAAAAAAACCTGGTGTAGCAATACTTATCCTAAGCAAAATAGACTTTAAAACAAAGGCTATAACAATAGACAAAGAAGGACCAAGCAATTCCACTACTGGATATTTATCCAAAGAAACCCAAAACACTAAATCAATAAGACATATACATCCATATGTTCATTGCAGCATCATTTACAATAGCAAGTATATGGAAGCAACCTAAACGTCCATCAGTAGATGAATGGATAAAGAAGTTATGCATTTATACAATGGAATATGACTTAACCATTTAAAAAGAATGAAATCTTGCTATCTGCAAAGACATGGATGGACCTCAAGGGTATTATGCTAAGTGAAATAGGTCAGACAGAGAAAGACAAATGCCATATAATTTCACCTATATGTGGTATCTAAAAAAAAAACAAAATAAACAAACAAGCAGAACAGAAACAGACTCATACATACAGAGAACATTTTGACGATTGTCAGATGGGAGAAGGGTTGGGGGTGGAAATGTGAAGAGATTTAGAAATACATATTGGTAGTTACAGAATAGTCATGTGTATGTAAACTACAGTATAAAGAATATAGTCAACAATTTTTTATTTTTTTATTTTAATAACTGTATGGAGTCGGATGGGTACTAGATTTATCAGGGTGATCATAAGTTATATAAATGTCTAATCATGGGGTTATACACCTGAAACTAACAAAAATTGTAAATCAACTATAATTTAAAAAGAAAAAAGAACAGGAGGAATATGTTCTATAAATAGTACACCTGTAAGAGTTTTGGCCAAGATGGAGGTACAGGTAGCAACCCTTTGCTTCATTGCACAACCAAAAAGAGAATAAAAACCAATCTAAAAACAATAAACAACCAGAAGTGCCAATAAACCAATCTGCATGGAACTCCAACAACCAAGGAATTAAAGAAACAGTCAACCAGACTGGTAGGAGGGAGACGGGCATACGGACGGACAGAGAGAAGCCGGGGCAAGGCATTGGACCACGCAGGTGGGGCTGGCTAAAAGGACCGGCGGTGAGGGGGTGCTGTCTGAATGGGAAACTGAGACTCAGAGCTGACTGTGGACTACAGCAGGGGTTTCCATGGTGGGAGAAACTCCCAGACTCACATGAGAGTTTGTTGGAAAGTGGGGCTAGAGACCAGCAAGCAAGCTGTATTGTTCCCTTTCTGACCTGTCTCCCACAGAGAGCAACACAATGCAGCAAAGAGGGTTGCCCTGCCCTGGAGAATAACTAAGGCCCCACCCCCTTACAACTTAACAGGTGCACTGAGACAAAGAAATATGGCCCAAATGAAAGAACAAAGCAAAACTCCAGAGAAAGGGCTAAGCGATGAGGAGATAGCCAACCTATCTGATGTGGAATTTAAAATGCTGGTAATCAAGAGGCTCACAGAACTGATTGAGCTTGGCCAAAAAATAAAAGAAGAATAGAAGACTACCCAAAGTGAAATAAAGCAAAATATTCAGGGAACCAACAGTGACAGGAAGGAAACCATGACTCAAATCAACAATTTGGAACAAAAGGAGGAAATAAACATCCAATCAGAACAGAACAAAGAAACAAGAATTCAAAAACATGAAGAGAGTCTTAGGAAAACCTGGGACAACTTTAAACATTCCAACATCCAAATTATAGGGGTGCCAAAAGGAGAACAACAGCAAGAAATTGAAAATTTATTTGAAAAAATAATGAAGGAAAATTTCCCCAATATGGTGAAGGAAATAGACTTCTAGGAAGTCCAGGAAGCTCAGAGAGTCCCAAAGAAGCTGCACCCAAAGAGAAATACACCAAGGCATATCATCATTAAATTACCCAAGATTAAAAATAAAGAGAGAATCTTAAGAACAGCAAGAGAAAAAGAGGCAGTTACCTACAAAGGAGGGCCCATAAGGCTATCAGCTGATTTCTCAAAAGAAACCTTGTAGGCAAGAAGCAGCTGGAAAGAAGTGTTTGAAGTCATAAAAGCAAGGACCTACATCCAAGATTACTCTATCCAGGAAAGCTATCATTTAGAATGGAAGGGCAGATAAAGTGCTTTCCAGATAAGGTCAAGTTCAAGGAGTTCATCATCACTAAGCCCTTATTTAATGAAATGTTAAAAGTACTTATCTAAGAAATTGAAGGAGATCAAAAACTATGAACAGTAAAATGACAACAAACTCACAACTATCAACAACTAAACCTAAAAAAGAAAAATACTAAGCAAACAACTAGAACAAGAACAGAATAAGAGAAATGGAGATCACATGGAGGATTTTCAGTGGGGAAAGGGAGGGGAAGAATATGGAGGAAAGGTACAGGGAACAAGAAGCATAATTGGTAGGCACAAAATAGGGAGAGGATAAGAAGTCAAAGAATTTATATGTACAACCCATGAACATGAACTAATGGGGGGGGGAATCCTGGAGGGTTGGGGGTGCAGGACGGAGGGGGGATAAAGAGGGAAAATTGGGAAAACTGTAATAGCATAATCAATAAAATATACTTAAAAATAAAATAAAATGTTTACAGGGAAAAAACAAAAGTAAACCTGTAACTTCTGCCAGAGCTACGCTGGCATGAGTGAGTACTCATCTAATAATACTATTCAGAATTCTACTGTGATTTCCCTCAGTGTCTGCAATGTAACAAGGATAATTAGGGCCAATTCTACCAGTCTGTGAAATTTACTACTACACCTTGCATAGGAAATTCCTAATAAGGTGGGAGAGCCACATTTTAGTTATTAAGTGTAAACACAAACAAACCATACATTTTTAAATTAATAACTTTCATCCTATTAAAGTCTAAAAAGCAGACTTTCCATTATGTTAACAAGCTATATAATTGCTTGTTATTTTTAAAACTTTATTTTAGGACTTGATAATGCTCATCATTTAGTATACTTACATGTATAGCAATGGGTCAACTTTGTCCCATAGACATAGATTTTTGTTTATAGACTCCCATTATAAAATTGCATTAGGTGCCAGCATTCAATAATTGAGTTATTTCCACTGCTGTACAGCCAGAGTTAATGGGGATAGTGGAGGAAACACTCAGAAGGCCTGATGCCAGAGCTAGGGCAGACAGAACTCTTAGTGTACATACCACCAGGCAAGAAAGAACTCTCAGCTGGTGAGTCAAGAGGGTGGTGAGTTTGGCCAATGGGTCTGGGGTAGAGGGAAAGGTGAAAGCTGCAGGCTGGTAGGAATCAGCCCGCAGCCAGGGAGCACCAAATACTCTTGACTGATACAACATAGGAGTGGAGAAGACGGCCCACATGGTCAGAAGACAAGTTACACCAAGGGGATTGTGTAAATACATACATACTTTGAAAATAAATAGAAGCCAGATTTCTCACCCTCAAAGGAGGTATAAACATGGAAAAAGAGAAGGCTCCAATAAAGGAGATATCATGCTTTCAGATAGATAGATAGATAAATGAGAAATAAAAAATACAGATATTTCTATGTGTAAATCCAAGTTTTATGTATTTGTGTGTATTCTGTCCAGTTAGAAGACCCAGAAGCATCATACTCGAAGCAATGCATTTACCTAGCACACAAATCTTGGTTTCTAAATGTCATTGTCCGCTACAAGAAACCAGGATCCCTTGGACAAACTCCCAATTCTAAGGTTGTGTAGGAAAAGCACAGTGTAGCCATGGCCTCTGTGGCTCAGTTGGTTGGAGCACCCTCCCATAACTGAAGGGGTATGTGTTCAATTCCTGGTCAGGGCACATTCTGGGTTAGGGGTTCAATCTCTGGTTAGGTTGCATCTGGAGGCAACCAATCAATGTTTATCTCTTGTACTGATTGTCTCCGTCCCTTCCTCTCTCTCTAAAAGCAATGAAAAAAAAAATGTCCTCAGGTGAGAATTTGAAAAAAAAGCACAATGTAAGCCTGAAACATCCTGCACCAGAAAGTAGGAAAATTTCTCAAAGAATGATGAAGATATGTGAAAAGAATACAGGAGTCAACTCCTTTAAGTTCCCATTAGCCAAATTTGGGACAGCTGTGCTTCAAAACAACCACTAATAATAATGTATTAAAACCTATTTAAAAAATGAGAAAAGGGAGAGTTTTACCATACTGCAGAAGGCTAATAGTATAGAAGGAATTAGAAAAACATAATCACTTTGCAACCATCTGAGTAATAACTGATTTAGACAGAAGCTTCAAAGGATAAAACTTGTAGGTGAAAGTATGATAAGGAACAGGATATTTACAGTCTCAAAGTATGTCCCCACAAAATTCTTATTAATTACTTAATTTAAAACTACAAAATATTAATTTAAAACTACAAAAACTTCATAGTGGAGAAGCCTGGGAGACAGGTTTAACTAAGTTAAACTTAGTTAACTCTTAGGTTTAACTAAGTTAACTCTTGTTAACTAAGTGATAAAAGTTGACCCTACAGTCACAAATCAACATTGTGTGTGTCCGGATATGAGGCACTGGGAAGAATACAGCACTACCTCTGCAGTGATAAAGCCAGGAATGAGCACATGAAGATAATCAGCTCATTCACCTTCTTTAAATGACCTTTTCATTTTCAAGGCGTAGTGTTTACTTCACTTATATGACCCTGGATAAGTACAATTCATTTTTCACAGGATCTATGTCAAGTTCTAATACTTTGTATTCATTCCCCTATTAAGGGGACTGTATTTATTCCCCTGTTAAGCTAAATATATAGGAAGAGCCTCATTAAACTTTTCATGATCAACAACCATGGGAAGAAAACTGCCACTGCATCCAAACTCATGCCTGGTAAAGATATGACCTTCACAGTAGATTTGAGTTATGCAGATCACTGATACCTCACAGCCTGAACACCAAACATGTATCTATATTTTGTCATAAAGACACTAGAAATGGACATCAAACATAGGATTGGAAGTTTCAAGGACTAATCATAGGAAGTATTTGAACAAAAATTGTACAAACAGAAACAAAGTACTGGTCCTCAATGTGTTGTCCCCAATGGGCCCCAGAACAAGTTTGCATCACCTGGAACTTGTTAGAAATGCAAATTCTCAGGCCTCATCCCAGACCACTGAATTCAGAACTGCAAGGGTGGGGCCCAACAGTCTATGCTGTACTCAGGCCTTCTGGATGATACTGATGAAGCTACAGTTTTGAAAGTGCTGCTCTGTTAGGACCAAAACTCACCACCTGAGGTTCTCACTTAGAAGCCAGAAGGTACAGTGATCTGACAGGAGGCTCTGTGGGATGACCGAGGTTCTCCAGACTCTGCACTAGGCTGCTGGCATTTAGAATTGGATCATTACTCCAAATAGACGCCATGAGCTCACATTTCATCAAGGCAGTGGCTACTTCAGAGGAAGGTCAGTATTAATATAATGAAAGATAGGAACATTAACATTCACAACATGGTTATCTGTGGTTAAAAGTAGAAGTTTTATTTTTAACTATTTATGTATATATATGTACTAAAACATGTTGTGAAAACTTTTTGTCTTTTTTATTTTTATTTATTTTTATTTTTTTATTTTAATTGTTGTTCTTGTACAGTTTTCTGTTTACTACTCCCATCCCAGCCCACTGACCCAGCCCTCCCCACCTCCCCCCCATTGCCACCCCCCCTAGCTTTTGTCCATGTGTCTTTTATACTTCTTACCCTAAACCCTTCCACTTATCCCCTGAAATTCCCTCCCCTCTCCTATCTGGCAACTGCCAGCCTGTTCTCAATTTCAGAGTCTTTGGTTATATTTGGCTTGTTTGTTTGCTTTGTTGATTAGGTTCCTGTTAAAGGTGAGATCATATGGTATTTGTTTTTCACCTCCTGGCTTATTTCACTTAGCATAATGCTCTCCAGTTTCATCCATGCTGTTGGGAAGGGTAGGAGCTTCTTCTTTCTTTCTGCTGCATAGAATTCCATTGTGTAAATGTACCATAGTTTTTTGATCCATTCATTTACTGATGGGCATGAAGTTGCTTTGAAGACTTGGTTATTGTAAATTGTTCTTCAATGAACATTGGGGTGCATAGGTCCTTTTGGATTGGTGTTTAAGGGTTCTTAGGATATGATCCTAGCAGTGGAATTGCTGGGTCAAAAGGTAGATCCATTTTCAGTTTTCTCAGAAATTTCCATACTGCTTTCCATAGTGGTTGTACCAGTCTGCAATCCCACCAACAATGCACTAGGGTCCCCTAATCTCCACAACCTCTCCAACACTTGTTGTTTGTTACTTTGTTTGTGATGGCCATTCTGACTGGTATGAAGTGGTATCTCATTGTGGTTTTAATTTGCATCTCTCTAATAGCTAGTGATATTGAGCATCTTTTCTCTGGAAGTGTCTCTGGATCCTCTGTATGTCCTCCTTGGAGAAGTGTCTGTTCAAGTTCTTTACCCATTTTTTAATTGGATTGCTTGTCTTCTTAGAATGGAGTTGTATAAGTTCTTTATATATTTTGGAGATTAAACCCTTGTCTGAGGTGTCATGGGCAAATATGTTTTCCCATACAGTTGGTTCTCTTTTTATTTTAATACTGTTTTCTTTAGCCATGCAGAAGCTTTTTATTTTGATGAGATCCCATTTATTTATTCTTTCCTTTATATCCCTTGCTTTTGGAGACATATCAGTAAAAATGTTGCTGCATGAATTATTTGAGATTTTCCTGCTTATGTTCTCCTCTAGAACTTTGATGGTGTCACGGCTTATATTTAAATCTTTTATCCACCTTGAATTTATTTTTGTGTATGGTGTAAGTTGGTGTTCAAGTTTCTTTTTCTTTTTGCATGTAGCTGTCCAGTTCTCCCAACACCACTTGTTGAAGAGGCTACTTTTACTCCATTTTATGTTGCTGCCTGCTTTGTCAAATATTAATTGACCAAAGAAAATTTGGTTTATTTCTGGGCTCTCGGTTCTATTCCACTGGTCCATGTGCCTGTTTTTGTGCCAGTACCAGGCTGTTTTGACTACAGCGGCCTTCTAATACAGTTTGGTGTCAGGTATTGTAATCCCTCCTACTTGGGTCTTCTTTCTCAAAATTGCAGCAGCTATTCAATGTCGTTTATGGTTCCATATAAATTTTTGAAGTGTTTGTTCTATGTCTGTGAAATATGCCATTGGTACTTTAATAGGTATTCGACTGAATCTGTAAATTGCTTTGGCTAGTATGAACATTTTGATGATGTTAATTCTTCCGATCCATGAACATGTTATATGCTTCCATTTTTTGTGTGTCTTCCTTGATTTCTTTCTTCAGTGTTGTGTAGTTTTCTGCGTACAGGTCTTTCACCTCCTTGGTTAGGTTTATTCCTATGTATTTTATTTTTCTCTTTGCTATATCGAAGGGGATTTTTTCTTGACTTCTGCTTCTGCTCTTTCATTGTTGGTATACAGAAATGTCATTGTTTTCTGGATATTGACTTTGTATCTGGCTGTTTGGCCAAATTCATTTATTAGGTTGAGCAGCATTTTGGCTGAGTATATAGGATTTTCTATGTACACTATCATGTCATCTGCAAACAATGATAGTTTTCTTTCCTCCTTTCTGATTTGGATGCCTTTTATTTCCTTTCCTTGTCTAATAGCTGTGGCTAAGACTTCTAATACTATATTGAATTAAAGTGGTGACAGTGGACAACTTTGTCTTGTTCCTGATCTTAGTGGAAAAGATTTTAGTTTTTGCCCATTGAGTATGATGTTGGCTGTAGGTCTCTCATATATTGCCTTTATTATGTTCAGGAATGCTCCCTCTATTCCCACTTTGCTGAGTGTTTTTTATCATACATGGGTGCTTTACCTTATCAAATGCTATTTCTGCATCTATTGATATGATCATGTGATTTTTGTCTTTGCTTTTGTTTATGTGATGTATTACATTTACTGATTTGTGAATGTTGAACCATTCTTGCATCCCTGGGGTGAAACCCACTTGGTCATGGTGTATGATCTTTTTAATGTATTGTTGAATGCAGTTTGCCAATATTTTTTTTGAGGATTTTAGCATCTAGGTTCATCAGTGATGTGGACCTGAAGTTTGCTTTCTTTCTTATGTCTTTATCTGGTTTTGGGATTAGAATGATATTGGCTTGATTATAAGAGTTTGGGAGTCTTCCGTCATATTGGATTTTTTAGAATAGTCTGTGAAGGATAGGGGTTAGGTCTTCCTTAAATGTTTTGTAAAATTCTCCTGTAAAACCATCTGGTCCAGGGCTTTTCTGTGTCAGGAGTTTTTTGATTATTGCTTCAATTTCATCTGCTGTTATTGGTCTGTTCAGGTTTTCTGCTTCTTCTTCATTGAGTTTTGGAAGATTATACTTTTCTGGAAATATGTTCATGTCACCTAGGTTTTCAAATTTCTTGGCATATAGTTCTTCATAGTCATTTCTTACAATCCTTTGTATTTCTGTCCGTTGTAATCTCTCCTCTTTCATTTCTGATTGTGTTTATTTGGGTCCTCTCTCTTTTTTTCTTGATGAGCCTGATTAAAGGCTTGTTGATTTTGTTTATCTTTTCAAAGAACCAGCTCCTGGATTCATTGATCCTTTGAATTGTGCTTTTAGTCTCTATGTCATTTAATTCTGCTCTGATCTTGGCTATTTCCTCCCTTCTACTTGTCCTGGGCTGTCTTTGTTGTTGTTCCTTGAGTTCTTGTAGGTGTAGGCTTAAGTTGTTTGAGATGTTTCTATCTTTTTTAGGTAGGCCTGTATCGCTATAAACTTCCCTCTGAGAACTGCCTTTTCTGTGTCCCATAAATTTTGGTTTATTGTGAGTTCATTTTCATTTGTTTCCAGAAACTTTTTTGATTTCCTCCTTAATTTCATTCTTGACTCACTCATTGTTTAAAGCATTCTATTCAATCTCCATGATTTTGAGGATTTTAGGTTTTTCCCCTTGGGGTTGGCTTCTAGTTTCAGTCCCTTGTGGTCAGAGAAAATGCATGGTATGATTTCAATTTTCTTAAATTTGTTGAGGCTTGTTTTGTGTCCTATCATGTTGTCTATCATTGAGAATATTCCATGTGCATTTGAAAAGAATGCGTATTTAGTTTCTTTGTAATGAAGGGCTCTGTATATATCAGTTAAGTCCATTCCATCTACAGTGTCGTTCAATGCCACAATATCTTTGTTGTATTTTGTTTAGAAGATCTGTCCATTTTTGACAGTGAGGTGTCAAAATCCCCTGCTATAATTGTGTTGTTGTCAATATCTTTCTTGAAGTCCTCTAAGATTTTCTTTATGTATTTAGGTGCTCCTATGTTGGGTGCATATATATTTACAATGTTTATGTCTTCCTGGTGGATTCTTCCCTTGAGTATTATGAAGTGACCTTCTGGGTCTCTCTTTATGCCCCTTCTTTTGAAGTCTATTTTGTGTGATATGAGTATTGCTACCCCAGCTTTTTTTTTCCTGACCATTTGCTTGGCAAATTTATTTCCAGCCCTTCACTTTGAGTCTGTGTAAGTCTTTTTCCTGAGTTGGGTCTTTTGTAGGCAGCATATGTGTGGGTCCTGCTTTCTTATCCATTCAGCTATTCTATGCCTTTTGATTGGAGCATTTAATCCATTTATGTTTAAGGTTATTATTGATAGGTACTTATTCATTGCCATTTTTGTATCTGTGTTCCTCTCCATCTCTCTCTCTTTTCCTTCCTTTCCTTAAAGCAGTCCCTTTAGTATCTCTTACAGAGCTGGTTTAGTAAAGGTGTATTCTTTTAGACTTCTTTTGTCTGGGAAGTCCCTTATTTGGCCTTCTATCTTGATTGAAAGCCTTGCTGGGTAAAGTAGCTTTGGTTGCAGGCCTTTTGTTCTGATTACTTGGAATATTTCTTGCCATTGTCTTCTGGCTTGGGGTGTTTCCATTAAGAAGTCAGCTGTTAAACTTATCAGGGCTCCTTTGTATGTTACTTCCTTTTTCTCCCTTGCCACTTTTAAGATTCTCTCTTTGTCTTAGAATTTTGGCATTTTAATTATGATGTGTCTTGAAGAGGGCCTATTTGGGTTCCTCCTTTTTCTCTCTTGCCACTTTTAAGATTCTCTCTTTGTCTTAGAATTTTGCCATTTTAATTATGATGTGTCTTGAAGTGGGCCTCTTTGGGTTCCTCTTGGTTGGGACTCTCTGTGTTTCCTGGATTTGTGTGACCTTTTCTCTCATCAAATTAGGGAAGTTGTCCATCATTAGTTTTTCAAATAGGGTTTCTATCCCTTCCTCTTCTTTTTCTCCCTCTGGTATCCCTAGTATACAGATATTACTACATTTCGTATTGTCTTGCATTTCTCTTAATCCCTCTTCATTTTTTCTGAGCCTCTTTTCCTTTTCTTGCTCTTCCTGGATTTTTTTTTCTACTTGGTCCTCCAACTTGCTGATCCGATCTTCTGCTTCATCAATTCTGCTTTTCATTTCTTCCACTGTGTTCTTCAGTTCAGAAATTGTATTTTTCATTTCCTCTTGGTCCTGTTGATAGTTTCTATTTCCTTTTTCATGTTGATATAGTTTGCAGTGAGTTCATCGTAGCTTTCCTGTAGTTTCTGGTAGCTCATTTAGAGCTCTTGCAGCTTCCTGACAACCATTGCTTTGACCTCAAAATCTGATAGTTGATTTGCCTCCATTTCATTTAGCGTTCTTTCTGGGGCTTCCTCTTTTTCTTTTATTTAGGGACTGTTTCTTTGTGTTCCCATTGTTTGTGAGACTCTTCTTGTTAGGCTCAGCTTCTTAAATTGATCTGTTCTGGTTCCCTGGATTTATGGTGTGAACTTCTGTGGTAGAATACCTGTGAGATTCAGTGGTGCAGTCTCCTTTGGGTATCCTGGTGTTCACAGGTTCCAGTGTCTCAGCTGCTGTAATGTCCCCTCTGTGGTACCAACTGTAGTTTTTCCACAATTCCAGGGAGTTTTTTTGTTCTGTTTGGTTTTGTTTTTGTCTCACTTGTGAGTATTTAAAAAGAGAAAAGAGGAAGAAAACAAAGAAAAGAAGGGAAAAATGAAAAGAGAATTAAGAAAAGCAGAAAGGAAAAGAAAAGAAAAATGAGAAAGGAAGAAGAGATAAGATTGGAAAGAAAAGAAGAGGGAATAAAACAAGAATGAAGTAACAAGAAATAAAAAGAGTTGAAGGGTAAAGAAGATAAAAATAATGAAAAAATAATTAAAAAACAAACAAACAAAAAAACACACACACACACACACACCAACTCTTGGTGTTATCAATCCTGCCAAGCGGGTTTTTATGGCCTTGCTGACTGCAGTGACCAAGGGGTGACAGTATCGCTTTTCTCCCTGTTCAGCACTCAGTTATATTTGGGCTACTGTCCTCAGAGCTAGCCTGGGGCCTCTCTGCACAAGGCCTCAGGCCTATCTTCTGAGGCAGTATGCGCCTACCGCAGTTGTGCCCAGGCACTTATGATCTCCCAGCTTTCCATGCACAGGCGCCAACTGTCGTGGGGTCACAAATTGATCCCCACACAGGTTGCACTCAGGTGCCTAAGATCTCCGAGGCGTCCACACAGGGGCACCAATTGTCACATGGGTTCTGATTGGTCGTCACGCAGGTCCAGGATGGCACGGGGATGAGCAACTGTAGCGCAGGTGTCCCTGGTGTCAGCAGGCGCTGAGAGACTGCAGTGCAGGTCTCCCAGTGGTGTGCTGGCACCAATGGATCCCTGTGCAGCTGTTCCCAATGGTGCATGGGCACAGACATTCTAGTGAGCTCTGACGCGCAATCCTCCCAGAGCTATGAGATCTTAACTCCTCTCTGTGAGATTTCAAGCAACCAGGTTTATCCCGGTGCTGCTGA
Source organism: Anoura caudifer (assembly GCA_004027475.1). Classification (NCBI taxonomy): domain Eukaryota; kingdom Metazoa; phylum Chordata; class Mammalia; order Chiroptera; family Phyllostomidae; genus Anoura; species Anoura caudifer. Next base: position 24,016 of record PVKU01008700.1, on the reverse strand, counting down.
AACCTTGTATGGCTGAGCAGGGAGCAGTTGACCTGGTTCTCTTCCTCCCTAGAGTCTTATGGCCAGCGCCAGCCCAGGATCTCAGCCCCCACCCTGGTCTCTGCGCTGCTGGAGTACTCTCCTTACTGTCTGGTTTTTCAATGTCCGCTGCAATTTTTGATCTCCTATTTTAAAATATACTGTGTTCCTGATGTCTGTTTTCTCCGTGCTGCCATAAATCGACCAGGTTTTTCTCTTGTGTGTAGGGGCAGGAGGAATGTGCTTCCTCCTACCACGCCACCATCTTCCTTCTCCTGTTGTGAAAACTTCTTACAAAATTTCACATAATATTCAACATCTCTTTTATACCAGAAATAAAAACAAGTTCTAGGAATGTGCTCAAAATGATTATTCTACCACTAGTTCACCTTCAAATTTAACTTATTTTTAAGCTTGTGTGCAAAATACTGGGCCCTGTGGAGATAAAAAGGTGAAAGCATCCACAGAGAAGCCCTGTAATGAGAGATCAGTAAGAAGACACGATTCCTGCTCTCAATCATTGGATTGTCCTAATAATTGGAAACACTGGCTCCGAATTCTCAATGCTGGAGAGGGTTTCAAGGTCCCAATTTTTATTTTCTTCTTTTTTTGCATGACAGCAAGGTTAGGCATGGAGAGAAGCAGCAGAACTATACTGCTATGGTATTTAAAGAACTGGAGAGCATTGTGCTAAGTGAAATAAACCAGTCAGTGAAAGAAAAATACCATTAAGATCTCACCTTTAAGTGGACTCTAATCAACAAAACAAATAAGCAAACAAAATACAGCCAGAGACACTGAAATTAAGAACAATATGACAGTAACCAGAGAGGAGGTAGGAGGGAATGATGGGGGCGGAAAGGAGGGAAGGGATTTCAGGAGCAGCTATAAAGGACACACGGATATAACCAAGCGGGGGTGGAATCAGGGGATGGAGGTGGGGATGGCTGGGGTGGGGGTGGGGAATTGCAGACAACTGTACTTGAACAACAATAGTATTTTTCTTTTAAAAGAGGGAATGAGAAACTTTGTATATGTGAATAGTGAGACTCCCCTTTCCTTTATTTGAAGCATTATTCCTGGATCATGCCTCCAGCAAGGTGTTCACATCTATACTCACTGAAAATGATCAGATAATTGGTTATCTGACCCAACCAGCCAAAGTTATTTTATTGTCTATTTAATTAGCATACCTGCTATCACAGGCACAACTTTTTAGTGAGGAGGTTTATTAGCTGGGAGGAAGAGAAGCCAAAGACATTCCCTCCCACTTTGGAACTTTTTCTCTGCCCATTAAAGAATCTGCCATCAGGCAACCAGGTGAACTGAAAGCAGCCAATGTTTACACCAATCTGCTATTTGGTAGCTCTGGTAAGAGAGGAAAAGTGGAAAAGTAAAAAAAAAAAACCTCTGGGGAGGAAATGTGGAAGTTAGATTTTGTTATTCCTTTGGATTTCTATAATCCTTGCTCTCCTTAGCACTAAGCACTGTTAGTCCTGAGTTCCTAGTGGAGGAGTCCACTCTCTCCTTCTTGTCCTAACTGAGCAGTTTCGGAAAAATGGACCAGAAAAACTGCAGCAATGGGGAATCCAATGGACATCTAAGAGTATGCACAGGCCCTTCATCCACACTCTCAGTCTAACTCAAACCATCTTTTAGGAAAAGAGATTTGAGATCAAAAAGAAAATTGGGGGTTGGAATCAAATATAAGCTAAGCCTCAAGCTAGAGTTCAAACACATACACTCTGCCACTTTTGATTCCAACATGAAGAAGCAGGGAATATTATAAGGACTCTTATGATTTTATTAAGGGGAATTTAAAAGCAAGATCATCAGGGCCCAAAATGTTTCAATATTTTGTAGAACATTCTAAAATGGTCTACTTTTGAGTAAGTACTCAGTGTGATCAAATTACTTATATAGTGTACAAATTCAAATATGGTTTATTTTATACTGTAAATGGTATCTGTTTAGAGTTGAAAAATATATAGTCATAGAAAAAATATGGAACCTAGATTTCCTAGGTAAGATCATTCTTTAGCATGTGTTGCCTTTAGATAATGCCTCTGCCTTTAGAGTAATGATTCACCATTACATTAACACTAAAATCATAGGCCACACCTTGGTAGGTCTTTCTTCTTAGGTTACTGTTTCTACATAAGCACCGCACCTTTTTCATATATGCAACACATGTGATTTGGTCAACAATACATATTGGAGGTTAAAGGGATGTTTTTCTCTTTATAGAGTATTAATAAATTCAGTTCAGCCATTCTTCCCAAATTAATAAATCTATCTCCTTATTTTCTTCCTGCCCTATTCCTGTTTTCATTCTGTCCCTCTAAAATACAGTCAGGCTTAAGATACCATCCCTCCTCATTGCACTAAAATAACAATAAATTTACTGTTTTGGATTAAAACAGAAAACATCCAAATGAGTATATAAAAATTCAAGATTTTTTTTGCAATAATATTTTCAAAAGGTGGTCAGAAGACTTCCTGAGAAATACTATTTCTACAGTTCCATTCTATTTGTTTCACTCTTATAGAGTAGATTTCTTGTGTAAAGTTCTCCCAATTTCCCAATTTTGAAATCTGCTAATATTCTTCAGAGAACTATAAGATGTTGGGTTTCAATAATAGTACTATATTATTTGAAATTGTATAAATCATATGCATTTTCATTTTGTACAAATGTATAAAATATTTGGAATACTATGCTGTTTGAAATAATACTTTATAAAATATTATTTAAAAAGGTATATAGTGACAAAAATGGATGGCAGAGAAGCATTTTAAAGTTACACCATGCTGCAGCTCCTAGTGGCACAGATCTTTTAATTGATGGAACTGATGATTTATTCAACTGCACTTGTCTCTAGAACTTTAGACAGAAAAATAATCCTGGCCTTGGCCAAGTAGCTTGGCTGGTTAGAGCAGCATTTTGATACACTAACATTGCAGGTTCAATCTCCAATCAGGGCACACACAAGAATTAACTAATGAATGCATAGATAAGTGGAACAACAAATTGATGTTTCTCTCTCACTCTTCTCTCCTCTTTCTCTCTCCCTCTCCCTCTCTCTCTCTCTCCCCTTCCCTCTCTCTCTCTCTCTTTGTCTTTCTCTCTAAAATCAATAAATAAAAAATAAATTTAAAAAATAATCTTCACCTGGTTCAGTCAACAAGTCCAAAAAAGAACAATAAAAATTCACTGCAATTGCAAAATGCAAAGTGTTTCCTAGTTATAAATGCATTACTGAACTTGATGCTTCCCAAGGTTAGCTTTCTGGGGTGCTAACATCATTATACCATAAAAGTGATATATTTTTAAAAAATCAAGAAAAAAGGAACTACTTAGCTTGATAGACATATACCAGGTAGGAAGAGTAGGTTCCAAAGGATAGAGTGTAAACCCTTAAGTAAGAAAAAGTGTAAACATGAGTCACTTCTGTACAAATTCAATCCCTTAAAACAGACTTATGAGAATGCCCTACAATCCCAGGAACTAATTGACAAGGTTTTCTGTGGGAAGTTGTTCAACCTAAGACAATGACCTGTATAAGTGTTATCCTAATGCATTAGGGAATGTATGAGAGCTCACCAAATGAGAACAAAGGAAGATGTAGAAAATCTGTTCTCCTGGAGGACACCTTATTCTATGGGCCTACATTATACATTTCTGGAGGCATTCCCTTTTCTATCTTCATAAATCCAAAGCTCTGTATAATACTCAGTTATTGGACATAATTTATTTCCTCTCTATTGTTTTTTTCTTCTCCAACCCCCCCTCTCTCTTTTCTCACATACTCATCCCTGAGGCCCAAATTCCTCTGTGGACACTGGTAGCACCAATGACAGCAGGAAGATAAATCCATGTCCTTACATTGTCCTGAGGTCGAAACCACATTTCCCAGAGGAGCTAGAACCTTCTTCTTGGAAAACCTTCCCACCCCTCCTCTAGAATGACCTCCAGATTTGAAGCTTCTAACCTCAGAGACCCTGCTTGTATCTTCTTGCTCCCCTGACCTTCAGGCATGAAATCTAAAGAGTAATATGCTAACCTTATCCAAACCTGAGAGATATAAATAAACAATTTTTAAAAGTGTCTTTATTCATGTGTCTGTTAAACACATACCAGCCCTCTAAAGAAACAAATCTCACAAGTCACGTTTCTCCTCCCTTTTACATATTGATTTCCTCTGAGGAGCTTTTTTAGACATTTTGTTCTAATATCACCCCCATGGAATTTTAATGCCACAGCTATACTATATATCTTTTTATGTGATATATAAACATAAAAGAGTATGATTTTTTTTCACCCACCAAGAACCAATTTTCATTCTTTCCAGCCCTCTCTTGTCTGTAAGGTTTCTTTTGAGAAATCAGCTGACAGTCTTATGGGAACTCCTTTGTAGGTAACTGTCTCCTTTTCTCTTGCTGCTTTTAAGGTTCTCTCCTTATCTTTCATCTTGGGTAATGTAATTATTATGTGCCTTGGTATGTGCTTCCTTGGGTTGGTCCAACTTTTTGGGGTCTCTGAGCTTCCTGGATTTCCTGCAAGTCTATTTCCTTTGCCAGATTGGGGAAGTTCTCCTTCATGATTTGTTCAAATAAGTTTTCAATCTCTTGCTCTTCCTCTTCTCTGTCTGCTCTGTCTGTCACACCTATGATTTGGTTATTAGAAAATTTAAAGTTGTCTTGGAGGTTCCTAAGCCTTTCCTGATTTTTTTTTTTTTGAATTCTTGTTTCTTCATTTGGTTCTGGTAGAATGTTTATTTCTTTCTTCTGCTCCAAACCATTGATTTCACTCCTGGTTTCCTTTCCATCACTGTTGGTTCCCTGTACATTTTCCTTTATTTCACTTTTCATAGCCTTCACTTTTTCCTCTATTTTGCAACCATACTAAACCATTTCTGTGAGCATCCTGATTACTAGCATTTTGAACTCAGTATCTCATAAATTGACTATCTCTTCATCACTTAGTTGTATTTTTTCTGGAGCTTTGATCTCTTCTTTCAAAGGAAGTATTTGAAGTCACGAAAGACAAGGACCTACATCCAAGATTACTCTATCCAGCAAAGCTATCATTTAGAATGGAAGGGCAGATAAAGTGCTTCCCAGATAAGGTCAAGTTCAAGAAGTTCATCATCACCAAGCCCTTATTATATGAAATTTTAAAGGGACTTATCTAAGATAAAGAAGAAGATCAAAAATATAAACAGTAAAATGACAACAAACTCAAAACTGTCAACAACCAAACCTAAAACAACCACAAAAATGAACTAATAAACAACTAGAACAGAAACAGATTCACAGAAATAAATTACTGGAGGGTTATCAGCAAAGGAGGGGGTGGGGGGAAATTGGGGGGAAGGTATAGGGAATAAGAAGCATAAATGGTAGGTACAAAATAGACAAGGGGAGGTTAAGAATAGTATGGGAAGTGGAGAACCCACAAAACTTATATGTACGACCCATGGACATGAACTAAGGTGGGGGAATGATGGTGGGAGGGGGAGTAGAGGGCAGAAGGGAATAAAGAGGAGAAAAAAAGGCAACTGTAACAGCATTGTCAATAAAATATATTTAAAAATTAAAAAAGAAAAAAAAGAACAAATTTTCACCCTAGTGGAATAGATAGAATCACCACTCAGAATGCATGATCTTGAAGCACACAGCAATTGAAGAAATTGTCTACAGGTAAGTCTACAGACCTAACAAGCTTTACCTTCAGGTTAACACTTACCCCAATGAAGTTCTTTGTTCAACTTTAAAGCATTTCAGTTATATATGAAAGCACAAACACAGTCAAACCATTTCTTACTCCAGAGACTAGGGAAATGCACTTACCTCCTGCCGTTTGAAGTTCTGGACATATTCTTCAAACTGTTCATCTTTTGTCTCATCAGCTTTCCCAAGCTTCTGAAGAACCTAGTTTGCAAATAAGACAAAATGGTTTGATTTAGTAACAGTTTCACATAATAGGCAGAAAAAGGCTGCTGTTTTGCTCCTCTGAGAAGTCAATCTTAGCCCAGCTAGTTTTTGTTCTAGAAGCATTTTTTAGCTTGGTGGCCTTGGAGCTGAGCATACTTGGATTTTAGTTACAGTTCCACTGCTCACAGACTGTGTGTCCTTGAGCAAGTGTCATGGTAGCTTTCATTTATTTATTGTTTTGCTCCAGTAGGCCACACAGGACTTAAAGACAAAAGCTACACCTTATCATTTCAGTCAAAGTATCTGGCACAATGCTTGTTACATAATGGGTACTCAACTTTTTGTTAAACAGTGATCCAAAATGATTTGACTAAAGTAGTAAACTACTTCATAGGGATGGTATTACTGGAGTCAGGCACATGGTAAGTTCTCCCCCACCACCTTCTACAATAATATTCCCTTCAACTGAATGAACACTCAAAAGGGCACTGGACTACACTAGGCCCCATGCTAAGCACTGGTTATCCAGAAGTACAAAAACAAATAAAACAAGGCCTCAGAACTTAAGCTTAAGAAATGTATAATCTAGTGGAGTAGACAAGGCAGACTCACAAATAACAAGACAATCTGTCATAAGCAACATGAGCAGTTGCCAAGTTTTGTTAACAATGCCCCTTAGAGCGGAAGTCAGGAAATGCTCTGTGGAGGTTTTCAAATTGTGCTGGAAAGTCCAGGAGACAGAAACATGTCAGACTGTATTCCAGCCAAAGAAGTAGCCAAGAGCACTGGAAAAATCATTATGTATTGTGAGACCGAGCAGGAGTAGTTTAGTTTTCCTACAGCACAGGACTGGTATAAGGAAAAGTAATTCTCAGAGATACAGCAAAAAGTTACTTTGGGACAGAGCAGAAGGATCCTGACAGCAATGATTGGATTCACTAGTCAATATTACCATATCTAATTTCTAAAACACCAACTTATTCAAGAATACAAAAACTCCATAAACATTGCCTTCTCAAAATACATACACCCTATGACATTACAAAATACTCTTATATGAAGTGTAAACATTTGGGCATTAGGATTTCTGGCCAAGACAGAGGTGTAGGTAGACACACTGTGCCTCCTCACACAATCAAAATAAGGACAACAACAATTTAGAAACAAAAAATAACCAGTACCAACAGAAAACTGAACTGTATGGAAGTCCAACAACCAAGGAATTAAAGTAGATATATTCAACCACACTAGTAAGAGGGGCAGAGTCGGATGGCCAGGCAGAGAGGGGTTGCAGCAAACCAGTGGCTGGTGGAACCTGGGAGCACAAGGTGGCAGCTGGTGGACTCAGTGAGGTGGTAGATTGTGGAAGGGCGTGGTGCACAAGATGGCTGGCAGACCGGGCAGTCCCACATTCACATGCAGATAAACCAGATGAAACTGGGGAATGAGACAGACTGAGCAATCCAGGGTCCCAGAGTAGGGAAATAAAGCCCCAAAACACAAATTGAAAACACCTGTGGGGGTTGGGGTATCAAGAGAAACTCCCAACCTCACAGGAGGGTTCATTAGAGAGACCCACAGGGTCCTAGAACATACACAAATCCACTCACATAGGAATCAGTACCAGATGGGCCCAATTTGATTATGGGGAAGTGACTGAAATCCAGCAGAGAGCAGAGCAAGCACCATTGTTCCCTCTCGGACTCCTCCCCCACATCCAGCATCACAACCCAGCAACTGGGTTGCCCCACCCTGGTGAACACCTAAGGCTCTGCCCCTCATATACAACAGGAGGGCTGAGACAAAAAAAAAAAAATGACCCAAATGAAAGAACAGATCAAAGCTCCAGAACAAATACAACTAAGCAATGAAGAGACAGCCAACCTATCAGATGCACAGTTCAAAGCACTGGTGATCAGGATGCTCACAGAACTGGTTGAATTTGGTCACAAACTAGATGAAAAAATGAAGAATATGCTAAGTGAAATAAAGGAAAATGTACAGGGAACCAATACTGATGGGAAGGAAACTGGAACTCAAATCAATGGACTGGTCCAGAAGAAAGAAACAAACATCCAATCAGAAAAGAATGAAGAAACAAGAATTTGAAAAAATGAGCAGAGGCTTAGGAACCTCCAGGACATCTTTAAACATTCCAATATCCAAATTATAGGGGTACCAGAAGGAGAAGAGGAAGAGCATCAAGTGGAAAAGTTATCTGAGCAAATAATAAAGGAGAACATCCCCAGGCTGGCAAAGGTTATAGACTTCCAGGAAGTCCAAGAAGCTCAGAGATCCCCAAAGAAGTTGGACCCAAGGAGGAACACAGTAAGGCACATCATAATTACATTACCCAAGATGAAAGATAAGGACAAAATGTTAAAAGCAGCAAGAGAAAAGGAGACAGTTACCTACAAAGGAGTTTCCATAAGAATGTCCACTGATTTCTCAAAAGAGACCTTACAGGCAAGAAGGGGCTGGAAAGAAGTATTCCAAGTCATGAATGGCAAGGACCTACATCCAAGATTGCTATATCCAGCAAAGCTTTCATTTAGAATGGAAGGGCAGATAAAGTTTTCCTCAGATAAGGTGAAGTTAAAGGAGTTCATCATCACCAAGCCCTTTTTATTGGAAATGTTAGAGGGACTTATCTAAGAAAAAGAAGATAAAAAACATGTACAGTAAAATGACAGCAAATTCACAGTTATTAACAACCACACCTACAACAAAAACAAACTAGGCAAACAACTAGAACAGGAACAGAACCACAGAAATGGAGATTACATGGAGGGTTAGCAACAGGGGAGTGGAAGGACAAGAGAGGGGGAAAAGGTATAGAGAGTAAGTAGCATAGGTGGTAGGTAGAAAATAGACTAGGGGAGGGTAAGAATAGTATGGGAAATGTAGAAGCCAAAGAATTTATATGTATGACACATGTACATGAACTAAAAGGGAGGAAGGTAGGTGGGAGGAGGGTACAGGGTGGAGGGGAGTGAAGGGGGGAAAATGGGACAAGTATAACAGCATAATCAATAAAATATATTTTTTAAAAATCTGGGCATTAAAACATATACTCATACAAACCACTTTCTGTGACTAGGTTTTACATATAGATTATGCTAATTTATTTCCTAAAATGAAAGATATAACCTTGTACCAATTAGCAAGTTTTAATGATGCCTTTCAATACAAAGGCAGAGTGAGAAAAATCACCTAAAACTTAGGAAGAGACAAAAGAGATCCCTGGGAGTCCTTCTTTCCTGCAGTGCTGGACTGGCACTTCTGATGGGCTTCCTACCAACTGAGCTATTTATAGTCCCATAGAGACAGGGGTTAACCTGAAGATTTTTGTTTGTAAGATATGCAAACAGTTTCTGTTCAATGGAAAGGTTAAACCCAAAGGTTATAGCTTATGATCCTGCAGGACATTAACCAGTTTGGAATCTAATTCAGGAATCTTATTCTAAAATCTCTTTTTTAAATAGTCACAAATATCCAGCTCTTCAAATATATTTTGAATTAGTTTTTTAAATAGCATTATTTTTATTGTATTTTTCCCATGATCATTAATCCCCTTATTCTCCCCTCCCACCCCCCTGCAATTACCACACTGTTGTCCATGTCCCTGAGTCCTTTCTCTTTTTGGCTTGATCCTTCTGCCCCCTGAACCCTCCCTATAGTTATCATCCTGCTTTCTATCCATGAGTCTATTTATATTTTGTTCATTAGTCCAATTTGTTCATTAGATTCTATGATTCCACACATTCACTCATATATGGAAAAATATTCTTTTTTCCTGCCACCTTACTGGATGCCTCATTAATTGATGAGTTGAATAAAATTTATGGCACATGTTTATTTCATGTTTACATAAAAATCTTGTTTTTAACTTTTGAAAAATTATACTTTAACAACAGATCAACTTCATAGTGCTATGCAAATGTAAGATATTGTTGCTATTGTTTTTAATACCATTATAATAAGAAAGATAGGGCAAAGCAAAATTTCACAGGCTACTTGCAAGAGAAGTAAAATTCAATGACATAAGGATTCCTGGCCTTGTTACAAGATCCCCTCCCACCTACTTCCATCTTTTTATTCTAAGTGCTTCTTTTTTCCTTTTTTTTTAAAGTTAGGTCTCCCAAATGACCTCCCACCAGAAACACGCAGAAAAACTAAAGTGTCAGGAGACAGACTAGTATTTACCATGTGAAGTTTTTCCTAATACTTAAAATCTGCTTATTCATTAATTTTTAATTTCTCTAGATCAGGTAAGTCATTGAGAACCAGCAATACCTCATCTATGGTAGCAGTTAACAAAGGCCAGGGGAGGTTATCAAACTCTCATGAGGAAGCAGCAAGAGCTCAGTTCTACAACTTTATATGTTAGTGAAAAGGAACTCTTGTCACAGTGAATGGAAGGGAAAAAAAATCCAAACATTAATTGAGGATCTAGTATGTGCCTGAAACTGCAGAAAGTGATTTATATATTACCTCTTCTGTTCTCAAAAGACTCCTATCTGGTACTTATTTTGGATCACACAGTAAGTGCTTTGTTGGATACCCTCAAAAAAACCCCCATTCTGAGGTCTGATACCTCTGTCACCATCACATATAGTCTCCTTCTTCCCATGGGAAGCCCATAGGATTTATGGATCAAACTATTTTTCTCATTATCATCCAAAATCCCTACAGCCTACCCTACCTTATGAAGGCATATCTCCTAGGCTGCACATGTACAACAGTGGAGGGGATCTTTTGCAGACACCTTGCTTAAAGTCCATTATTTAAATCTGAAATCATGATTCCTTGCTTTTCATTTCTAGCAACTGTACAGTATAACTAAAATGACATGACAAAAACTGATCCTGCATGTAAAGAGGTAAAAGGATTATAATTAGATGATACCATAAGCTCAAGCTTTCTCTTCTAAGAAAATAGGAAAAAATCCAGAACTCCTGGAGTTATAGTATATCCACACCTTGATGTCAGCTTCCTGAGGCCAGCAGCCACAGAGGAGAGATGAGAAAGGCATGGGGCAGACACAGGAAGGGATCTTTTTTTAATGTTTTTATTATCGTTCTTCAAGTGGAATTGGCTCCATTTTCATGCCACCCATCCCTGCCTTCCACTCTTAAACCTACCCGCTTTGGCTTTGTCCATGAGTACTTTATATATGTTCCCTGATGGACCTTCCCCTGTTTTTTCCCATTAACCCTCTCATCCCTCTTTTCTTGTTACTGTCAGTTGGTTCTTTATTTCAATGTTTCTGGTTATATTTTGCTTGCTTGTTTGTTTTGTTGATTAGGTTCCATTTATAGGTGACATCATATAGTATTTGTCTTTCACTGCCTGGCTTATTTCAATTAGCATAATGCTCTCCAGATCCATCTTGAGAACTTTCTCCATGTTATCCACTACCTCAGGAACTTTGTTTCTATGATTTCAGCTGATCCTCACTGCAGGTTGCTCATCCCTATTTTACACATGAATGAACTGAGACTCAGAGAGGTCCTTAAACCTGCCAGATATCATTCCCTTTGCAAGTAGCAGAGTCCAGATTCAAACCTAGTACTTACTCCTCCCACCCAGTCTTCATAGTGTCTTCTCACAAATACAATGCCAATGGGCTGATCCATCCAAGAAAATAGATGCCTATAACACAATCCTAAAATATAAATGCCAATTTTTCTCTAGAGATCAAAATTTTAAAATGGTCATAGAGAGTGGTATCCAACACAGGTGTTGAATTATTTGCCTTTATTTGCATATATTCAATCCATCCATCAAAAACCATGACAATTCTTACAATAACAAAATTTGTTTCTCTTCTCTTTTCTATACATTTTAATGTGTTATCTGAGATTAAAGAGCTATCTTGCCAAACCATCAGATTCTACTAATACCATCATTATCTCCCTTCTCATTTTCCCAATGTTGCCAAACTCTCTTTTCTAACACACATCCTTGGACGGAACTGTTATTTCCCTCCATTAAGTCTTATTATGGTTTCATGAACTAATTTCTCAAGAAAGATCCCAAAATCCCAATGCCCTTCTAATATTCTTACATATCAAGGGAAGCAGCATATACCAAAAAGAGGGGTGGTTGGAAGGGTGATGAGACCCTGAAGCCCTAGCCCTTAGAAAATCATTTAGAGAGAGAAAGACATACGAAAGTTAATAAACAAAGATTTATTTTTAAAATAAAATTGTATGCAGATTCACATGTTACCAATTATTTAATATCATTCAATTTCATTCAAACCAACATTATATATGAATAATATAAAAGATATATTAATCTTCATTGCAAATGTATTATTTTTTAAAAGTTCTAGGGCTCCAGTCACAAAAACATTAAAAATACAAATAATCACTCTTATTAACTAACAATATCCTCATGTATACAAGAGTCTTTTTGAAAGGAAGAAGAAAATGCTGCATGCCTGAAAGAATTGGACACCTGTAACTAGGGAAGAATTAATAAAATGAAACATGATATTATGTATAAGTGTAAAAAAAGAAGATTAATAAATATTTTAAAGTTAACAGTGGTTATTTTTGAATGGTAAAGTTCAGGCTGATTATTATTTTTTCTTTACAATTTATATTTTTCATAATTTCTCAATGGTTCTTATTAAAGTAATAAGGAAAAATCAAAGATAAATAAATAAGAGTTTATGATGCTGATACTCTACATAATAGATTTGTATATTAGATTCTAGTAAAGTTTATTTCTTAGTAACTGGTTGAAAGACTAGTGAGTAAATTAATATCAACTGGAAGAAAGATTTGCAGAGGCAACCCTAAGGCATCTATACCTGATTCAGCAGGTCATGTGTAAGGTGAGGGTACTAATGTATTGTGTAGAACTACTGAGGATACATGACAATGCAGCTATGATGCCTGGGATTGTTTAATGATTAATAAATATCTACTATTATTACAAATATTTTTATCTAAGCCTATTAAATAATTTCATCAATAGCATAAACTCTGCATTAATGAAAAGCTGGGGAGGATATTGGATATGTAATATTATGGTAATCAGAATTCATAAAAAGATCTTTAATGAGATTAAATTCAACAGGGATAAAATTTAGGTAAAAAATATAATTCTTCAAGTATGAAATTTGTGTATTCAACTTTCAACCAAAATTCAACAAACAGAATGGGATGGTAAGAATACATGGTTTCTGTCCTTAAGTAGAAATAAGGAATGACTTTTGTTAAAATGAGCCAACAAAGTGATGATGGTGCCAAAGCATCTAATGTAATCTATCTCAGGCTGCACTAATAAGTGCAAGAGCTACCAAGAGAGAGGTCCTGAATGCTTCTGTGTGATGGACAAGTTGGTAAACACATACATACACAGACAACTTGGAGCCAGCTAAAGGATCCTCCAGAAAGGCAAAGACAGTTGACACCATAAAATAAGAGGCATATTTTATATAACTGGTATATTACCAGGGAGAAGAAGAAATCATAGAGAAAATAATTCATCTGTCTTCAAATACCTAAGTACTATCATAATGATGACTTTTTCTGTCAGAAACCACGATCAAAAACTAGTATCAGCAAATAAAGGCTATAAAAAGAAAAATTTTGCATTGAACATTTTATCATGGTTTTCTGGAAATTAAATAGTTTGTTGGTAGAGGTAATTAGCTCACTTACCCAAGAGTTATTTGAAAGCTCACCAATAGAGGTGATAGAGAAAAGATTTAGTCATCAAACAGGTGAATAAATAAGTCATATTTCAAATATCTTCTAATTCTTGAATCCATAATAAATTTATCATGTCAGACATTTTTCCTAGAGAATACAAATCACAATGAGTAGTAGGCAGAGAAGAAAGTCTGTTCTTTTCTATCTCCAACTTATATTGACCTACAGAAGACTGCATGCCATGCTAGGAGCTATAGAAAAGCAAGATGCAGTCTAGAGACTGATGGTGTGACAGTGTGGAGGTGAAAGGTATGGAACTGGAGAGTATGAGGCTGGCATGGTCAATAGGGCAGATTATGGAAGGGCTCAGTCTGCAAGACTAAAGACTCTGATTCCCTTATACAGACCATAGGGAGCCAATGAAGTATTCCCCTGGAGTCAGCTACATGGTTAGATTTGTGCTCCTTAGTGACAACATTAAGGAGAGATTAGAAGAGAGCAAGGCTGGAAAAATAAGGCTAGTTGAGAGGCTATTTAAATAGGGCAGGCAATAAATGACAGATCCTGAGCTAAGACACAGAAAGAAGTAATGCTTAAGAAGTAAATATGGGACAGTACTTAATGGCTTATGAGATGAAAAGAGTGAGAAAACAGGCAAGGATGGCCTCGGATTTCTGCTGTGGAGGATGAGTAGCTCATCTGCCAAGAATCTCTGGATGAGGGCAGTGAGTTGGTTGTGGTAGGACTCCAGGGAGAGGGAAATGGTTTAGATGTGGTATTGGAAAAGGTAAGACCCAAAACCACATCACAGGACTTTTGGACTTTCTGCCCACCTGAGGCAGAAACCATAGATGTGCAGTAGCCTACATTTAAGCAGTTTTGTGATTTTTCTCCAGCAGCTTCAATAAGGGTAATGAGATTAATCTGCTACATAGCAAATATCTTAAGGCACCAACGACACTGGGACCTAGAATTGAGATAATAAAAACCTACTATTTACCATGTTTTATGTCACAATATTTGACAGTGAGTTTATAATTTAGGTGGCCTCTCATTTACCTCTCTGCTGGCTATGATGTAAATACCAATTAAGTCTGAAGAGTTTGGCAGCATTGATATTACAGAAACCTCACTGTATATCCAAGTATCTGATAATCAGATTTTGACAACATGACATATCTTCCACTTACAGGCAAAAGGAAGACAATGCTGTGTCAAGAGTTTTTGTTTAGGATTTCAGTCTTTTCCTTCAACACTAATTGTATCTACATTGATACATTACTATTTTTGAAACAATAGAATTTCTGTTGTTACTTTTGTTGCTGCTGTTTAACAAATGCAAAATAATATTTTAAGTTGAATAAGCTTTTTCAAACTGCTTTTCCTTTCAGTGAGATTCTGAAAATTCCTCTAGGGCTGGCTGTGTGCTCATCCTCTCTGCCTTGAGTTAAGAAGTTCTAAGCAAACAACTAGAACAGGAAGAGATTCACAGAAATAGAGATTACATGGAGGGTTATCAGAAGGGAGGGGGGGTGGGATGAGAATGGGGGAAAGATACAGGGAATAAGAAGCATAATGGTATGTACAAAATAGACAGAAGTCGGTTAAGAATAGTATAGGAAATGGAGAAGCCAAAGAACTTATATGTATCACCCATGGACATGAATTAAGGTGGGGGAATGATGGTGGGAGGGGGAATACAGGACCAAGGGGAATAAAAGGGAGAAAAAAATGGGACAACTGTAAAAGCATAATCAATAAAATATATTTTTAAAAAAGAATTTAACTGATTCTAAACAAATCATGACACAGGCAAATTAAAAAATTCAATAGGGTTCTGTCCAAGGTGTGGTTCAGTTGGTTGGAGTGTTGTTCTGTAACCAAAAGGTTGCAGGTTCAATTCCCAGACAGTGTGCATATGTACCTATGTTGGGGATTTGATCCCCAGTACAGGCATGTGCAGGAGGCAAACAATTGATGCTTCTCTCTCACATGCATGATTCTCTCTCTCCCTTCCTCTCTCTCAAAAAAAAAAAAAAAAAAAGAAAGAAAAGAAAAGAAAGAAAGAAAGAAAGAAAGAAAGAAAGAAAGAAAGAAAGAAAGAAAGAAATGAGAAAAGGTCCTCAGGTGAGAATAAAAAAAAAAACTTTTTGATACAATAGGAAGAAAAAACATGAATATGATAACTTAAATATTTTAATTAATAAATCTTCTTTCAGTGTCTCCTGGTTAGTTCCTCAGCTTGGGTTGCAAGGGCTGCTCCAATGACAGAAAGGTAAAATTCTGATCAAGTCTCAAATCCTCATAGTCCAGTGCAAATTAAATACTATTTTAGTAGTAAGAGAATCATCATCCTCTCTTAATATTTTAAAATAAGGAACAGAATACTATGTTGGCAGCTTTCAGAAAAGTAATTGGCATTTTAGGTCAAAGAAAAAATTCACAATCTTTCGTTCCACATGGAAATGACTTCTGTTAATTAGGGGCAAAGATCAAAGCAAGGTTAATCTATGGTGAGGTGTGACTGCAAGCAAGAAAACAAATCCTATAATCAAAAGTGGGGAAAAAATAAGAGGAAGGCACACAGACCACAAGTAATTTAAGATGAAGGCCACTGGAAATCAGAGACATGTATTTATATATAGCTAGATAGTGGAACAAGAGTAATAGTTCAAAGAATTCAGCAGGATTTGCCACTGGGATGCTTAGAGAGAATCATGCATCAGATGAAGTCTCAGAGTAGCAAATTTCCATTCTTGTGATTCATGCCACTTTAAAACAAACTCTAAAAGTCAACAAGATAAATCAAACAAGTTAATGTTCTCTGAGCAAGGAGGTACCCTTCTCATCACACTTTGTCTTTATGAGACAGAGAGGTGAACAGAGAGAGAACATAAAACAATGTATATATTATCCATTAAATCCATGAGTCAACTACATGGGATGACCATGGCCTCTCTGGACAGGATATAGAGAGCTAGTCTTCCATCCTTGCCCTCGCTCAGATGACTCATTCATTCATCTGTTCATATACCCACCTACGTAGCTGCTAAGTCAAAGGGCACTTACCAAGTGCTCTCTGACACTGTGCAAAGTTCCATAAGCTAGGACTGGAGGGGTGCAATCAAGTACATGCAAGTTCAGTATAGCCACTTGTGAAGTAGTCACTGAGCTTGTACCACATTGTTTTCCAAACTTCAGGGTACTAGTCCTTTGACTTCTTTCTAGGTAAGATTCAGGACTTTAAAAAGTGGCTTTAATGTGTCTAATTTGACAGAAATAAGATAAATTATCCTTTGGTGTGGTTCATATGCCCGTCAAGGTCTTATATTTTCACATCCATCTGGCCCTCTATGGGATTTATTTCTGCATCATTATGACATCAACTTCTTGCTCTGGCAGATTTCAATAGTGTATTAGCCATCACATTATCAAAGGCTCTCAGAGGCTGGCATGAGAATTTCTGCTAATTCTGGGAAACACTTTTGGAGAAGTAAGCAAGAACAAATGAGAGAAGGAATGTTCACAATCTTCTGTCCTATTTGAGTGGTCTTAGAACTTTAAGAGTTGGAGAGTAACATATAGTAGAGAGAAAGTACAAGTCTCAGATGTGAGCCAGTTTATCCTAAGAGGGATAGAGGCAGTTAGGAATTAGAAGGCAATGGGGGAAAGAAAATCCAGGAGCCTACAAAGGAAACAGCGCAAGTGAGAACACCCCTCAAAATGCAGATACAGTATGCACTAGCCAACAACTGCTCTCAATCACACATCTACCTGCTGAGGTATCATGCTCCATGATTCTGCTCTCTTCTATCCTCCCCAGTCTTTAAAGTTTAGAACATTGTAGTCCTCTAACTTACAGAAAAAAACATGTGACAAAAGATAGCTTGAGGAATACTGATCTAGCAAAAATGTGAGCCTGGCATCTAATGCCTCTTCTCTTGGGAGTCAGGTGCACACTCTCTCCCTCTGGATTGGGTCACCTTGTCTCAGAACAACTTTTCTATGAAACTGGATACCCCCAGTATCCAACCCAGAATACAACCTTTACACCAAAATTCAGTAAGGAGCAAGTCTGCTAAAGCCTGAGTCATCCCCTAAGGCTCTGAGAGGGACCAGATTTTCCCTTTCCAGTGGCCCCTTCAAGGACAGAGTGCTGTCTTATACCAATAATGCACAAGCTAATACAGATCCTCCAACCTCATTAGATCATTTTGAATTAATCCTCATACTCCTTAGTGAGAGGAAGATATTCCTCCATTTACCACTGGCCAGGGGTTTAGAGAAAACATGTCTGCCAAACTAGTGGCAACCTACCTGCAGAAGAACTACTGCAGAGACATGTGGCCATGGAGCCAGGGAGGACCCTGTACCTGAGGAATTTGCCAAGGAGCAGTTCTGTTCCTGATTCCTTTATACAGACTCCTCAGGCAGTCTTCATAACCTTAGCTACCCACTGGCCCAGCAGAAGATAAATCAGAAATTTGAAAACACTGACCTACAGTACAAATAAGGAGGGCAACGTAAAACAAAAAGTCCAGGAAACCCTATCTAGGATTTCAATTGGGACTATAAATTGCCTAAGGCAAGAGAGAGCTGTTAGTGCTGATAGGTATGAAGCAGGTGAAAAGGAGAATACAGAAATGAAAAAAAAAAAAAAAAAAAAACAAGATGTTTTGCTTTTCTTCCTCTTATAAAAATGTCCCACCTTAATAACTCCATAATTCCCCAATTATTAGCTTTCATCTGTGGAAATTTAAGACATATCAAGAAAAGTTCTAAATGAATTATATCTAAAATGAATTTAATACTCCCAACAATCTTATGAATTAGGCTACAAATGATTATCCTCATTTTACAAATGAGAACACTGAAAATTGGAAATGTTAATTCACTGCACTCACATAGCTGGTGTGTTACTGAGCTGAGAGGCAAAGCAGTTTTATTGCAGAGTCAACTTTTGCCCACTAGGCTATAATGCCCTAAAGATAGCAATGGGTAAAGAAATATGGCCTGCTGACCAATCTCTTCCCTTGACAGCTAAGTCATGTTTCTCCATTCTATACTACATTCTCACTAAACATATCACATTGTAAGGAATGCTAATATAATAACTGCTTAATCCATACTTTTGTTGAGCCATCAGACACCATCTCCATTGAAAACAGGTTATTATATTAATTCAAATAGCCTGGTGAGCAGTGCAGGTTATACAAAACATGTGTTCTCTCCACTCTACCTTCACTTGGAAAGAAACTAACCATTTTGGCCTCTTAAGACTAGCAGAAGCCCTAAGAGGACATCACTCCTTCTAACATTATCATAGATCAAGCTACAGAAAGTGACTCACAGAACAGCAGGGAGAAGTGCTGGATAAACAAAACAAAACAACCTCACTTGATTCCATACATGTCAAGAAAAGATCATTCCACCAAGACCAGCAATAAACTCCCAGGAAGAATAACCCAGAGTTGTGCTCACAACAGCTCTCCCCATCTGGCTGTCCCCTCAGCATCCAGCTCAAGGTCCAGGTCCAGATCCAGGTCCAGGTCCAATCTCAGTACACCCGCTCTGACCCACCACCACTCACCTTCATGAGCTCCTTATAGCCCATAAGCTTTGCAACCCAAAACACATTTTCAACAAATTCCCCTCTCATTTTGGCAACATAATTTTACATGCCCAACAGTATTTGCTAATTACAAATCACAGGAAAGGTTTTTGAAAGTTTTATTCCAACTTTGCCAACAATTTTTCTCCTATTTCAATCTTTCTCCTATTTCAAACTGAAAGACTGAGATGGGCGTATTCAGGTAGGGTTGAAAAAGACAGTAAGGCAGTGTGTTTTGGGCCTGGACTAAAATCTTTAGTAATAGGATTGAGCACTGTCTCTTCGTAGGAATTTGGGTGTATCTGCTTTGTATCCCATGTGAATCAGGAGCACAATCAGAATAAAATCATCTGCCCTCTTTCTACTTTGAAGGGATGTTGTAAGTTTAGGTAAGGTTGAGGTTTAGTTTTCAGTGGCCCTTCATATTTGCCTTGTTCTTTCTGAGGAAGTTTCCCAAAGTGTATTTGTTCTGTGGAACACAATCTCAGAAATCTCTATGCAAAAATAAAATGCAGGATCCAAGATGGCGGCGCAATAGGAAGGAGCATATTTCGCTCCCCCCTATACACAGGAGAATATTTTGGCTGATTTGCATCGGAACGGAGCAAACAGCCATCAGAAACACAGCATATTTGAAGTCAGGAGATCAAGGAATTGTAGTGGACACTGGAGGACCAGACGGTAAGGAGAGTGCTTCAGAACAATAAGAGCCCAAGGGACAACGCGGACACCAGGGCCGGGACTGAGGCCCAGGCGGGCTCTCGCCAGGCTCGCCACAAGAATAGGGAGGGAGCTGGGTCAACTGCTCCCTCCCCAGCCAAACAAAATTTTAGCAGCACTGGGATAAACCCAGTTGCTTGAATTCTTACAGAGAGGAGTTGGGGTCTCAGTGGCAGACAAGCTGGGGGTGTGAACACCCACGCATATCCCCGGGAAGGACCACATACCGGAGCTCACCTGATTGTTGGTGGCCAACGCCACTGGGTCAGCCACACACCTGAGCTCCCAGGGCCTTTGGCTCCCGGCACCTGAGAGGCAGCTGCAGGTATGGCCTTGCGGGAGGCCGGTGCCCACAGGTCATTTGCTCCTGGTGATATTGAGACAGCCACGCACCTGGGCTGACGGGACCTCCAGTGCCCAGCGCCATCGGAACAGGCACGCGCCCACGGGACGGCTGTTCAGCAGCTCACTTGAGCCCGCTGGCCTCGGCGCCACTGTGGCAGGCGCGCGCCCTCGGGGAGGCTGATCTGGTGCTTGCCTGAACTCGCCAGCCCCTGGTGCCCAGTGCCAGAGGGGCAGCCACGCACCTGAGCCCGCCATCTATCGGGGACGATTGCGCAAGGATTGGCTCCTGTATGTGACCACAGGTGGCTGCGAGATCATAGGCACCTGCGTGCAACTGGGATAGGCACACACATCCTCAGAACTTATACCTGAGGCCCTGGGCGGAGAGGCCCAGGGCTAGCCCTGAGGACAGTAGCACAAAGATAGATGAATGCTGAACAGGGACAAAAGCGATACTGTCACCCCTAAACGATTGCAGCCAACAAGACCAGAAACACCAGCTCAGCAAGATTGAAAACAGCAAGAGTTGTTAGGGTTTTTTTTATTATTATTATTTTCTTTTTTCTTGTTGCTTTTTTCTTTTTTTCTTCTTTCTATTTTTAAATTTTAATTTTTTTCTAATTTTTCTATTTTTTATTATTTTTATTTTTTTATTTTTATTTTTTTTTTACCCCTCAACATCCTTTCCTTTGCATAGCTTCTTTCTTGCCTTATTCCTTCTTCCTTTCTTTCCAATTTTATCTCCTCTTGCTTCCTCTTTTTTCTTTTTTTTGTTTTTCTCTTCTTTCCTCTTTTTTTTTCTTTTTCTTTCTTCTCTTCTTTCTTCTCTATCCATTATTTCCTCTTTTCTCTTTTTAAATACCCACGAGTAAGACAAAAACAAAACAGAACAAAACAACAACAAAAAAACAGCCCTGGAATTGTGAAAAAAACAGAGATGATCCCAAGGAGGGGGTATTTCAAAAGATAAGACAGCGGAATCTGTTAAAACCAGGATACCTGAAGCAGACAGCTCCACTGAATCTCACAGGAATTCTACCACAGTTCACACCATAAAGCCAGGGAGCCAGAACTGATCAATTTAAGAAGTTAAGGCTAATAAGAAGAACCTCAAAAACAATAGGAAAACAAAGAAATAATCCCCAAATGAAAGGAAAGGAGGAAGCCCCAGAAAGAATGCTAAATGAAACAGAGGCAGCTCAACTGTCAGATTTTGAGTTCAAAACAATGGTTGTCAGGAAGATCCACGAGCTCTCAATGAGCTACTAGAAACTACAGGAAAGCTACGATGAACTCACTGCAAACTATATCAACATGAAAAAGGAAATAGAAACTATCAACAAGGGCCAAGAGGAAACAAAGGGTACAATTTCTGAACTGAAGAATACAGTGGAAGGAATGAAAAGCAGAATTGATGAAGCAGAAGATCGGATTATTGAGTTGGAGGACCAAGTAGAAAAAAACACCCAGAAAGAGTAAGAAAAGGAAAAGAGGCTCAAAAAGAATGAAGAGGGATTAAGAGAAATGCAAGACAATATGAAATGTAATAATATCCATATAATAGGGATACCAGAAGGAGAAGAAGAAGAGCAAGGGTTAGAAACCCTTTTAGAAAAAGTGATGATGGAAAACTTCCCTAATCTGATAAGAGGAAAAGTCACACAAATCCAAGAAACACAGAGAGTCCCAATCAAGAGGAACACAAGGAAACCCACTGCAAGAAACATCATAATTAAAATGGCAAAATTCCGAGACAAAGAGAGAATCTTAAAGGCAGCAAGGGAGAAAAAGGAAGTAACGTACAAGGGGGCTCCTATTAAGGCTAGCAGCTGACTTCTCAATGGAAACGCTCCAAGCTAGAAGAGAATGGCAAGAAATATTCCAAGTAATGAGAAACAAAGGCCTGCAACCAAGACTACTTTACCCAGCAAGTCTGTCAATCAAGATAGAAGGCCAAATAAGGAGCTTCCCAGACAAAAGAAGTCTCAGAGAATACACCTCTACCAAACCAGTTCTGCAAGAGATGCTGAAGGGACTGTTTTAAGGAAAGAAAGGAAAAGGGAGAGAGAGAGAGAGGAACATAGGTACGAAAATGGCAATGAATCACGACTTATCAATAATAACATTAAATGTAAATGGATTAAATGCTCCAATCAAAAGGCATAGAATAGCTGAATGGATAAGAAAACATGACCCACACATATGCTGCCTACAAGACACCCACCTCAGAACAAAAGACCTACACAGACTCAAAGTGAAGGGCTAGAAACAAATTTTCCAAGCAAATGGACAGGAAAAAAAAGCTGGGGTAGCAATACTCATATCAGACAAAACAGACTTCGAAAGACGAGCCATAAAGAGAGATCCAAAAGGTCACTTCATAATACTCAAGGGAAGAATCCACCAAGAAGACATATGCATTGCAAATATATATGCACCCAACATAGGAGCACCTAAATACATCAAGAAAATCTTAGAGGACTTCAAGAAAGATATTGACAGCAATAAAATTATAGTAGGGGATTTTAACACCCCATTGTCAAAAATGGACGGATCTTCCAAACAAAAAATCAACAAAGATATTGTGGCATTGAACAACATTCTGGATGAAATGGGATTAACTGATATACAGAGAGCTCTTCATCCCAAAGAAACTAAATACACATTCTTTTCTAATGCACATGGAACATTTTCAAAGATAGACCACATAATAGGACACAAAACAGGCCTCAACAAATTCAAAAAATTTGAAATCATACCAAGCATTTTCTCTGACTACAAGGGACTGAAACTAGAAACCAACCCTGATGGGAAAAACCCAAAATCCTCAAAATCATGGAGATTGAATAGCATGTTATTAAACAATGAATGGGTCAAGAATGAAATTAGGGAAGAAATCAAAAAGTTTCTGGAAACAAATGAAAATGAACTCACAACAACCCAAAACTTAACGGACTCAGCAAAGGCACTCCTCAGAGGAAAGTTCATACCAATACAGGCCTACCTAAAAAAGATTGAAACATTTCAGACAAACAACCTAACCCTACACCTACAAGACCTTGAGGAATAACAACAAAGACAGCCCAGAGCAAGTAGAAGGAAGGAAATAACCAAGATCAGAGGAGAATTAAATGACATAGAGACTAAAAGCACAATCCTAAGGATCAATGAATCCAGGAGCTGGTTCTTTGAAAAGATAAACAAAATTGACAAGCCTTTAAGCAGGCTAATCAGGAAAAAAACAGGGAGGACCCAAATAAACACAATCAGAAATGAAAGAGGAGAGATTACAACTGACCCCACAGAAATACAAAGGATTGTAAGAAATTACTATGAAGAACTATATGCCAAGAAATTTGAAAACTTAGGTGAAATGGACATGTTTCTAGAAAAATATAATCTCCCAAAACTCAATGAGGAAGAAGTAGAAAGCCGGAACAGACCAATAAAACCAGAGGAAATAGAAGCTGTAATCAAGAAACTCCCAACACACAAAAGCGTGGGACCGGATGGTTGCACAGGAGAATTTTACAAAGCATTCAAGGAAGAGCTAACCCCTATCATTCATAGACTATTCCAAAAAATCCAAGAAGATGGAAAACTCCCAAACTCTTTTTATGAAGCCAGCATCATCCTAATCCCCAAACCAGATAAAGACACAACAAAGAAAGAAAACTTTAGGCCAATATCGCTGATGAACATAGATGCTAAAATT
>PVKU01008699.1:0-70575 GCA_004027475.1 Anoura caudifer | reverse complement strand
AGACCCAACAGCACGCGCGGCGTGCTCTCCTTCCCTGGCCTCGTTTGCGTTGGTGAAGACCATTGGGGGGGGGGGTTGCGGGGGGGGGAGCTGTGCTGAAAGAAAACCGTAGTGCAATTCCTTCGCTTTCTTTCTTCCCTCCTTTCCATCTTCTAGAAATTCTGGCTGTGTTGTAAGCCCAGACCACAGTGAGTGTGTTCAGCACAGGATGGCTGCCTGGTGGAAATTCTTCTGAACACTTGCCTGGAGGAGGCTGGAAGCCCAACGCACTCCCAGACCTTCAACCCGTTTCCCAGAAGGGCACCCTGGTGAGCCGGGAGAGGCTGTCCCAGGATCAACAGCCGCCACTGGCCCTCCGGGGCCCCAGGCTGCCTGCCCAGACGCCCCTCCTTGCCACCCAGGAGGGACTGCGGGGGTCGGACTGACAGGTCCCGCCAGTTTCAGTCACCAACGCCCTGAGGAGACGGGGCTGGGTGTCCCCCTCGAATAAGACCTGAAAACAGTCACTCAGGGTCCCAAGTTCAGGTGCTGAACCCAGGCTACAGGCAGGAGGCCAGCCGCAGCCCTGCCACCCCTTCCTCTGCGACGTGCCCTGTCCTCAGTGCTGCCGGAGCCGGAGGACCGCGCCTCCAGGCCATCACAGCCTCGCCCGCGGCTCGACAACCTTCGCGTTTCTGGTGCAGCATCCGGACTTCCCGAAGGAAAACCCGCGCCTGAGAGACCCGCCGAAGTTCAGGTTCACTCTCCTGTCCTCGTGGTTGCGGTGCCGCAGCAGAAGAGCTTGTAGGGACGCTGCTGCAGGTCAGTGCGAAAGCAACTTAAAATACGTTTACTCATTACGTTTGAAAACAATGTCTTAAAAAGCTTCATTCGCATGTCGTTTAGGAAATCAGGAAAAAGGTTTTCTCAGTCCTCCCCCAGCCGCCCTGAGCCTGGGGCGGGCGGCACCGGGGTCGCGCCTACGTTTCAGAGGAGGAAGCTGACACAGTGAGGCTGAAAGACCCCATCTCCCAGGCGGCCAGCGGCCCGGACAGAAGGCCCTGTGGCCCCGGCTCGCGCTCCTTGGCACCAAGCCGCCCCCTCCAGAGATGAGCGCAGCGACCACGCGGTCAGAATGTTGAAGCAAAGGCAGAGGATCTGGCTTCCAAAGGGAAAGGAGAAAGCAGACTCACCACCTGCCAGGGTTTTGTCAGCAGTTACCAAGGCCACTCTCGGTCAACTTCATAAACAAACAAAGTCTAACCGGCAAAACGTAATTTGGGACATACCGTGTTTTTCGGACTATAAAACGCACTCCCCACAAAATTTGGGAGGAAAGGGGCGTTTGTCTTATAGTCCGATATAGCTCACCTGGCTCGCTGTTGGGGGCGGGGAGCGGTGGCCTGTGTTATTTATGTTATTAAATATTTTACCACATTTTTTGCTTCAAAATTTTCCCCCTATTTTCCTCCTCTAAAACCTAGGTGTGTCTTATGGTCTGGTGCATCCGACAGTCCAAAAAATTCAGCAATACTTCACTTTCAGAAGATATAAGGACCTAGCCCCGGCTGGCGTGGCTCCGCGGACTGAGTGCCGGTCTGCAAACCAAAGGGTCGCCGGCTGATTCCCAGTCAGGGCACAGGCCTGGGTTGCAGGCCGGGTCCCCCGTGGCAGCCACGTGAGAGGCGACCACACACTGATGTTTCTCTCCCCTTCTCCTTTCCTTCCCCTCTCTCTAAAAAAACAAATACATAAAATCTTAAAA
Organism: Anoura caudifer; assembly: GCA_004027475.1. Lineage (NCBI taxonomy): Eukaryota > Metazoa > Chordata > Mammalia > Chiroptera > Phyllostomidae > Anoura > Anoura caudifer. The sequence continues at coordinate 68,831 of PVKU01008699.1, read as the reverse complement.
AAAAAAAGAAGATATAAGGAACTATGCCCCAAAATCACGCTTCCTACCTCCACGTCAAACATCTCCACGGAGCTGTCCAGCAGCTTCACCCTGAGGAGGAGGCACTTGTCCTGCGCTCTGGCCGCCATCCGCGCGGCCCCCGCCGAGGGGGCCTGCCTCGGCTCCAGGGTGCTCACTCCCGCTGGGGGCTGGGCGCCCAGGCGCGCCCCTGGGGTCTGCAGAGCTCGGTAGGTCCCTTCTATCGCTCCCATTCTTCACCAGCTGAGTGTGATGAACTTGCTGCAAGAAAACAAAGCCCAAAGAATCATCACCAGCTGCTTAGATCCTAAAACAACGTAAAAAATGATCACAGGAATTCTCTGCATGGTTTTCCAACTCCTGTAAGTTAGATTTCATAAAAATACGGAGTTAAGGGAAAAAGATCGTTCTCTACTCATGTCTGGCCGGGGGGACAGAACACGTAACAAGTGCCCTGCCAACAGCACTTCCCAGGCGGCAGGCCCGGTGGCATCTGAGCGGCATCTGAGCATCCCAACCCACGGACCCGCCTACACCAGCCGCCTCATGTCACTAGGGGGCCGGAGGCTGGAGGGGCTGGTTGTTCTCAGCTCCGCCCACCACGTACCCACTGTGCCAACCACACTGCAAGTGCCGGCTGGGCCCTTGGCACAGGTAACGGGCCCCTCGCAGCACAGCACCAGAGGGTCAGGTGGCACGCAGCAGGCCCCTCGCTTTTGCTGATGGGGTGGGAAAAACTCCAAGGGCAGCGGATGGCCAGGCCTGTCTCTGCCAGCTTTGCACTCCTGGGTCTTTCTGGACCATGTCTCACCAGGCTGGAGTGGGTGCCACCGTGGTGCAGGAGCGGCAGCCCGGGTGCCTGTTGCTCAGACCACACACCTGGCCTTGGAAGGCATCGTCTTGCCCTGTGCTCACCACCACCACCCACCGCCCACTTAACAGAAGACAACACTGAGGGTCCGACTGGGCCGAGTAGCAGGGGGGCACTGGGCACCCCTTTCCACCCACCTTGTGCCCCGGGGAAGGTCTCTGCTTTTAAGCTATTGAGTAGAACAGGGTAAATCATACTTTTGTAACAAAGAAAGAACAGGCTAAGTATTGGTTTGACCAAAAAGTGCATTTGGTTTTTTTCCGTAAGATGGCTCAAGTAGCTCTTAGTTGTCTTTAACTTCATGTGAAACAACTGTGTTAGGTGGAATTGTGACACTCTGTCCTATTATTGTGCATTAAAAAAAACTTAATCAAAATTGGTAAATTTTTGTGTAGCCATTTTAATATTGAAGATGGAAGAAAATACACAACATTCTTGGCACATTATGCTTTATTATTTCTTTTTAAAAATATTTATTTACTTATTTATTTATAGGGGAAGGGAAGGAGAAAGAGAGGAAGAAAAACATTAATGTGTGGTGGTCCCTCACACGCCTCCTACTGGGGACCTGGCTGCCACCCAGGCTCGTGCCCTGACTGGGAATCGAACTGGTGACCCTTTGGTTACCAGGCCAGCACTCAATCCATTGAGCCACACCTGCCAGGGCTATGCTTTATTATTTCAAGAAAGGTAGAAATACAACTGAAATGAAAAAGAGAGAGAGAGAGAGAGAGAGATTTGTGCAGTGCGTGGAGAAGGGGCTGTAACTGACGGAATGTGTCAGAAGGGGTTTGCGAAGTTTCGTGCTGGGGATCTCTTGCTGGACGATGCTCCACAGTTGGACGGACCAGTTGAAGTTGACAGCAATCCAACCACAACGTTAACTGAGAACAATCAATGTTATACCACGCGGGAGAGAGCTGACATACTCAAAATACCCAAACCAACAGTTATTGGTGAAAATGAAAAATGTGTCTTTAACTTTATGGAAAAAAACTGAACAGACTTTTGGGCCAACCCAGTATCAGCTAGAATCTTAACAAGACCGACTTGCTCTGAATTGTATTTTTTCTATAGTTATCTTCTACTTAGGGCAAATTTCTTTCTTAAATATACGTATGTTTGAAAGTCAACTTAAAGAATCGTATTTAACTGTAAAACACAGTTATGGTAAAAACGAGTACCAGATGTCTAATCAGGAAAGAATGCAGCTGCTGCCAAAAGGGTTTTATTTCGCTTAATCATCTTCAAAAAGTCTCCTATGAGTTTGCAGTACATGTTTTAGAGAATTAATCTCACAAAACTCTCGGTCCAGTCCCTCGCATGCCAACTGCATTGCTGAGTCCTCCGGCCCTTTCCTCTTTTTCAAGACAAACTCAGGAGCTTATTACGTCTTGAATTAAGCTGGTCCTCAGGAACCAGCAGGAACTAAATTCTTACTGTAAATGTTTGCTAAGCATTTACGTAACGTCACTAGCATCAAAGAACCGGATGGCCTCACTATGCGATCTCCGCACAGCAGACAGACAAAAGACTCGGGCAAACAGCACAATGCTCCGGAAAATCGCTGTTTTCACGCCACCAACAGCAAACCTGAAATGTACAGGTTCTGAGAACCATAATAGCAGCTTCTTCATTCCAATCTCAGAAATCTGAGCTGTTAGGTGCACCCGTGAGGGGATGTCAACAAGGGCCGCGCCCTGAAGGCACCCCAGCGTGGAACCCTAAGTCCTGGCCGGCTGGCATCAAGCAGCAAACCCCAGACCACCAAGAGTAGGCTCTTCTCAGACAAGCTGGGGGCGCCTTCCCCTGGGCACCAAACTGCCCTTCCTTTTCCAAGTAAAGCTACAATTCTGAAAACATACACAACCAGAATTTATTTTCAGAAGTCACTTCCCTTATTTATTACTTCATTGTATAATTCTCATTTACATTTGTTTTTAATAATTTTAGATGGAAAAAATGTCTTCAGGTTCTTTCTCTCCTACTTGTAAGAAAGCCATGTCTGAACACACACGTCCAAGAAAATGGCAAGACCAGCCACGGTGTCCAGAGGGCACGTGTGGGTGAGAGAACTCCAAGCAGAACAAGCGCAGAGGTCGCTACCAGAAAACTCAGGGCAGTGGTCCCTGTGGTGGGCGGGGCCTGCCCGGGGAGAGGGTACAGGACAGGGGTCTCCGTCCTATTGCTCCGCTGAGACAGCACTCACTTGAAATTCATTAACCAATATGTTTGATCCATGAGATTTTTCTGTATCTGTTTATCTTACAAGAAAAGCATATTTAGAAGAACATACTTTTAACACTGTTTCATCTGCAGAAGAATGAAAGACCTATTAGACAAATGAAAAAGACTTCTGTCAGCTCACGCAACAGTGGCAACAGGCAGCTGCCTGGGGTGGGCGGGCCCCTTCCCGGCAGCAAACTTCCACCCTGGCGTTCTCCTCCACCGTGGGCATCTGCGTAGCTGGCGCCGAGACGCAGGCCACGGGGTGCTCCCTGTGCAGGGTCGTCTGGGGAAGACACAGTCACTTAAGGGTTCATGACCTCGTGAGGGACCCTGCTCTAATGTTCCAAAGAAAAACTGTCTGCCATGACACAGCCGTGAGGTGGCACAAACCCCATTTAGCGATGACTCGGCGTCCAGCTTAAGAAGGCCCGGGAAGTAGGGACCTTCCTAGAACGCTGCCCTGCAACCCAGGGCTGTGAACGGCAGCTCGGCCCGTTCTCTGAGTCCGTCTGTCTGTTTTAGAACAAGCAGCACAACCGGACGCCTCCCGTGGTAACGGGAGGTCGCTCATGCAGCAGCAGCCTCTCCTACAGCCTGACAAGGGGAAAAGGTGTTTTGACTCAACAGAAGCTGCTCGGTTTCGCTCTGCGTACCGACGAGCAGGTGTGACAAAGGCAAGCACGCACGGGCTGGACGGGACGCGGAGGGCGGCCCAGCTCGTTTTCCCACGTTCCCTCCACGGGGCTGAGCTGCTCCGTGGTCTTCGCTCCCAAAAATATTTCTGGCTGCTGGGTACAGCTCCCATTGCTGACATTCGGTGCCATCTGCAACAAACCCATTTCCTATGCGTCCATTCTCATTTCATTAAAATTTGAAAAACCACCTTGAGACACATTTTCACGTTGAAGTTGGAAAAATCTGGCTCAAAATCTGCCAAGTCTTTGCCCGATGACTTGTCAACGCAGGCTGGTTAACAAACGCCACCTCTGAGGGGATGCTGATCTCCAGGGAGGCCGTGCCGGGGTGGGGACACGGTTCTTGGGGGGAATCTCTGTAACTTCACTCGGCTTTGCTGTGAACTAAGAGCTGCTCTGGAAAATGAAGTCTACTGAAAACAAGACTGCCTGCTACGGAACACATAACTCAGAAGTGACGGAGTCCGGACGCCCGCCCAGCCCAGACTTGGCTGCCTCACGTCCCTGGCTCGGCTGGAAAACCAGCACACGGCTCCGCAGACAGAAGCAGCCCGTCATCTGCACTACGGCAGCTGCTTAAATTTCCGCTGTGCAAGGAAATGCACCTCCTGTGAAATACTTTTGGTTGCTTCTTTTAGGAGGACCAGAAAACACAGAGCAAGCAGGCCCTCAAATAACACCATTTTGGTCACTATCGTTTCGTTATAACGTTGAACAAAAAATCGATCCCCGCCAGGACTGCTGTCTGTGTGGAGTGTGCATGGTCTCCGGGGTCCACCGAGAGTCCTCCGGGGACTCCGGGCTCCTCCCCACCCCCAGGAATGTGGGTGGCCCTCTTCTAGAAGGGGTCCCGTCCAGGGTGGGTCCCACCTTGTCCCCTGAGCTGCCAGGAGATGCTCCAGCCACTCATGACCCTGAACTGGAATCAGTGCTTTAGAAAATCACCTTGTTTTTAGTCTTTCTCTTTCTCAAATATACAGGTAGCACACATTTATTTCAATGTATAATATTAGAAGTGTTTTGGGCCTTTATTTAGACAGTTGGTACTATTTTTGCGGCCAGCTCTGCAAGTGGTCTCAACCCTACCCTGGTTCCATGGGGCACTGTCTGCTCTTTATTTGAGGGACTCTGGAGGCCACGCACAAGCACACAAAGGTCCGGAAGGGGAGACAACTAACTATGCAGGTGGCCAGGACCCCCCCCCCCGCCCCCACACTGCAGGACCCGAGAGCAGAAAGCACGAGGTAACATGCAGGAAGGGGTGCTGCTAGCCTGACCCAGGGAGGCTTCCCAGGCTTGAGGCCGGAGCTGGGCCTTGCAGCAGACAGGGGACCAACGGGAAGAAGAGCAGCGTGTGCACAGACGTGGGGCTGCTGGGCAGCGTGGGGCATCGCGGGGCATCGCGGCCCAACCTGAGAGCTCTGGCTGCGATCTCACACCTACTTCCAGTACGCAGCTGGGAAGCCACAGGGAGGATGAGCTGGGGAGAGGAGGCCTGAAGAAAGCCCCCACGGCACCTTACAATGTCAAAGCACCTCTCTGCTTCTGAACTTTGAAGTGGCTACAAACCAAGCTTCAGTTCAGGGGGAAGCAATCTTGCCCCTAAATAAAACCACTCACATCACTGTGACTTCCCTGTGACCCGTGTCCACGTCACACGTTTTCACAGCGGTGCAACCGCTGCGCTCGCTGCTGTTTCACCTTCTCCGTTAAGCCGTGGTTTTAACACATTTCCATGGACCAAAATGGTTCAGTGCGTTGGGAGGGAAAGACGGATCGGGGTTGCCAGAACACGCTGACCGGCTGTGGAGCCCTGCACCACGCTGGCGCGCCGGGTTTGCCTGCAGGAGTCTGTTTTAAGAACCGGGATGCCGGTCCTGCCTGCTGGGCTCAGTGGCTTGAGCGCCAGCTTTCGAACCAAAAAGCTGCAGGTTTGGTTCCTGGACGAGGCACATCCCTGGGTTGGGGGCCCCTGGGGGGAGGCCCTGCGAGAGGCAACCAAGCAATGCTTCTTTTCCTCCCTCTATGAAATGTAAATAAGGTCTCTAAGAAACAACTGGGATTCCCAAATCAAAGTCTTTATCACAGACTGCTAATCGCTCTCCAAAAAGACAAGATCAATTTACAGAATCACCACCAAGGTAACCGCTTCCCAGAAGCCCGCCAAACACTGGGCTTTTTCAGGGCACACTGTGTGGAACCCTCGCCTTTTTGAGGCCCTTGCCAGGGCAAAACGGGGAGTGACTGCGGTTTTCCTGCGTACCTGCGCTGCGTGCAGGAACCGCTCGACCCGCTGGCAGGCCGGTGAGACGGTGGTGAAGGAAAAACGCCAACAGACCTGATGGGGGAGGCAGCAGTAAGAAAAGGGTGTTCCTGTCTGCGCGGAGAGGCGCTGGGGTGACCCCAGCGGGAGTGTTTGGGGAGGAGGAAGGACAGGATTCCTCGTGGCTCTGCGGGGCGGAAGGGCTTGCAGAGAACCATTCCCCCAGCGACCTTTGCTTTGCCTGCCCAGGCCCACCCTTCCGCCCACTCCTCCCTGTCTACTGTCCCTTCAGACTGATCTTCCACCCCAGAAGCGAACGGCGAGCATTTACAAGCTCCGACTCTGCGCCAGGCACCTTGCCGTTAGCTCTTCTATCGGCCGTCACCCTCACCACGATGCTGTGAGCTAAGTTCCGACCCTTTTGCCATCAAGGGACCTGAGGCAGAGGTACCTGAACAACACGTAAGCTTCCTCTTTGGGAAGGAATTGGTAGAAGGAACCTGGGAGCCCACTACCAAAGACGTTAACGTGTGGAAACGAGCCGGCACACCCGTGCGGAGCAGGAGGCGGCTGCTGTGAGCACTGCCCACCCGGCCCAGCGAAGACCCGGCCCAGAGGGGTGCGGCCGGGCCCCGCGGTTCTGAGCCCACTGCCTCGCCCCTCAAACAGGCCGGCAATCTGGCCACGGCTCCTTTGCAGATTTTGACAAAACCTTACAAAACAACAGTCAGGAAGCACTTCAAAAAAAAACAACACAGCCCTGGCTACTGTAGCTCAGGGGATTGCGCAAGGGCCTGTGAATCAAGGGATCACAGTTCGATTCCCAGTCAGGGCACATGCCAGGGTTGCAGGCCAGTTCCCGGCAAGGGACACACGAAAAGCAACCACACATTGATGTTTCTCTCCCTTTCTTCCTCTCTCCTTCCCTTCCCCTCTAAAGATAAATAAAAAGCAAAATGTTAAAAAAAAAATCCTCAATGTAGAATTCTGCCTTTTGGTGTACAGGAACTCGGAAAAACTTTTGAAAAGACAGCAGACACAGAAAATTAAAATTAAATTTGACCTACAAGCAAAGGTCCTTCCAGACTGCTACCTGGCAGCGGGGGAATCTGTGCCCAGGGCGCCCGGAGGGTCGTCAAACGTCTCCCGCCGCCCTCCCCCGCCCTCCCGGGCCAGCTGGAGCTGCCGCCGGAAACGAAACTGGCATGGTAAGAAAAACCGCACTCTGAAGATCTTTCCATCCTCGCTCTGGGCTGTGCGTTGACATTGCTGTGTCCACAGGCCGCCTCCTAATTCGGCGCTCACAGCCACCACCGGCTAGCACCGGGGTGCACGAAAATGGGCTTGTGCGATGCGCTGGACCGCAGCCCGGACCCACGGCCCGTGATTTTCTTTGGAAGGCCCCCCACCGTGGAGTAAAAAGTTTTAGTAACAAGTTTTAATTCCTAACACCGGATTCCCACCTTCAAGATACAATTTAAGGAAAGGCCAAGAAGGGCGTGGTCCTCGCCAGCCGTGGCTGCCACCTGTGGCTGGGCGCAGGCCTCCGCTGCGCTCACCTGGGCCGCCACGAGGGGCACTTTACGCCTCATCCACCCCGGAGCCCCCACGCGGGGCACTCCCGCCACGCCCACCCACGCACCGCACGCGGGACCCTCCGGGGGCACCCTGGGCCTCAGGCGGTGGGCTCCCCACACTCGGCCCTCGCACGGAGCCCGCCATCCTCGAAGGCCTTGCGAGCGCGGACGTGGTCTCCTCCGCTAAGGCGCCGTAAGAGGAGCCCGGGCCGCCGCGAGCCCCATGCCCGCCACGCCGGGCCCTCGGCCTACGCCACCCACCGCCGCGGTCTTGGGCCCCAAGTCCTCACCCGCCGGCCGCCCGCGCCGTCGCCTTCAGTGGCCTCCCGGTCCAGCGCCGGCTCCGCCCGCTCCCGACTGCCCGCGGGCCGCGCCGCGCCCCCACCCCCGCCCGGCGCCCCGCCCCCGCCCCCGCGGACGCGCGGCCGATTGGCTTGTCCGGACGCACGGCGCTGAACCCTGATTGGTGAACGAACCCGCGGAGTCGAATGCAAATCAACAGAGACTCGGCTCGCTGGGCGGGGTCTCGGCTCGCCAGGCTGGACTCTGTCCCGGGCGAGGCCTGGACTAGGCCCTGGGCGGGGCCTCGACTCTGAGGGCGGGGCGCGATTCTCCAGGTCCGGGTTCCCTCCGCTCTGCCCGCGCCCTCCAGCCCTCTGTCTAAGCCCCGCCCACTGCACGCCCACGGCTGCTGAGGTCGTGGCGAAAGGGCAACGAGGGCCACGGGAGGCAGTGCTGCGGTAGAGACGGATAGCTGTTGGCCGAAGACCACGGCCCCCTATCTTCGCGACCCCCACCCGCCATCCGAAATGTGACACCGCCAACCGCTCCCAGCTCGCAGAAGCACAAGCCTTCCGGGGGCTGGGGAAACTGTGCCCGCTCCAAGGCCCCGCCCAATGTGCCCTCCGAGGTGGTGTGCTCCTGACACCCGCGGCCGTTCCTGCGAGGCTGTCTGAGGAATTAATCCACGACTGACGGCCTCGTCCTTGAGGGGACTTCTACGATGCCCCCAACTCCCGAGCCACCCCGATGGGAGGAAGTGCCACCCCCAGCAGGGTGGCCTCACGTCCCAGGCTGCCAAGCCCTCCACCCCCGAGTGACACCACCGCCCTTACATCGGAAACCAGTGGCTGTCCTAGCTACTTCCAGGGTGGTGCAAAGCTGCCACTGGACCCCAACAGTTGCACGGTGCCAGAGGGGACTGCGACCTGCGGAGCCTAGGTAGAGAGTGGCGACCCCTTGGAGGCTGGGGCGGGCAGACTGGGCCTGGAAGGAAGGCACGAGGCAGGACACCTGGGAGCAGGAACTAGAGAAGGCGGGAGCTTTACTACCCAGTGGGATGGCACCGCTCAGCCCCCCAGAACAGCCTTGTAAGTCCAGTCTGTAAGGCTAATAAACTCCTTATCCATCTCAGTGATATTTAGAAATTATTTTTCCTGGTATTTCCACTAATGGTATTTCTACAAACTTGGTTGCTACCACAGCTAATGAGATCTTTTCCCAACTACGATTTCTAATTAGTGAGCAGCTGTCATCAAACTCTTACTAGTACTCATTTTTATCGTATATATTTTTTTCACTTTAAGTAGGTGATCAGATCAACTGTAAATAATTCCTTATGGCTTCTTTTGGGACTGCCCACACGACATTGCCGGGTGCTGATGCTGTTGGTGTGAGTAATTTACCTGACTATATGAAGATGTTTGAAGGTCTCTGAACTTCTTCCAGAAAACCTTACACCTAACCCAGGGGAAGAACCAATAATGAGAACTACTCAATCTCTCAACAATAGTGCTTTATTGATGAAAGTTAGTTTCAATGGATACAAAATGGCTGTGTAAAATAAGTTTTCAAAATACATTTCTATAGGTAGAGTATTTCTTAGTAAAAGAACAATTACCTATTAGCAAAAGTATTTGTTTTGACTTGGGCAAAAGAAAAAGGATGTAGAGGTGTAGGTCTGCCCACCCCCCATAACCACCATCAGGTGGCAGCCAGCCCCAGAGGCAGTTGTGCGCGTGTGCGCTCTCACACGCGTGAGCGCACACACACAGAACTTACACGGACCACATGCAAATGTCCCCCTTTTATTAGCACCGTTGATAAATGCCAAAACAGCCCGAGCACTTGACCTTGGAGGTGCTCCCAAGTCACGGGCACTTTTCTTGGTAAAAGCTTTGCGCAACACAACGCGCCGAACCTAAAGCTCTGGACCACTCATGACTGAGACGGTAAAGGGGCCAAGGTGGCAAGTGCACCTTTGTAACCAACGAATTTTGACCTCATTTTATTTTTTGGCCGAAACAAAAACCCCTCCTAATCCTCAAATTAAGCTTTTTCTCCATTTTTATCCCCCACCCCCTACCCCATTACAGCAAAATGAAACAGAGAACCAGCACCTGCTCCCTCCAGGTCCCCTTCCACCTGCCAGTTTCTTTCTCAACTTCAGTAGAAATGCTGAAGAAAAGCAGGCCCTGGAGCATCAGCACCCTCGGAGGGTGAGACAGAGTGAAGGACAGAGACACGCCGGGAGGGGAGGGGAGGGCCGAGGCCACCAAGCACGGAACACGCACCAGGGGCAGTTCGGACTGGTGGCACCTGCAACCAGGCCAAGGTGCGGGCTTTAAACGCATTTCATTCTCGCTGGACGCACGGAGGCATCTGCATCACAAATAACGGAGGAAATAGTGGAGGCTAAGAATAAGCGAGAGTCTGCACATACAAAAAACATGACCAGTGCAATCTGTCTCCCTCCAGAAAACTGTTAGTTAAAAAAAAGCCAAATAGGGAAAAGTTGACTGGCACTTTGGGCTTCAGGGGACTGAACCCCAGAGCCTGCGCCAGGTCCGGGTCCGGCACCCACCCGCCCGAGGACCCCAATTTCCACCGCTGAGGCAGGTCTTCTACACCTGCAGTTACAAAAATATGCATTAAAGTGCCGTAAAAACATACAAAGGTTATTTTCTGAACAGATGAATTACTAATTTTCCTTTAAAAGTTATTTTAACATGAGCAAAAATAGTTTATTGACTCTGTGTTGGTAAGAATCTTAGTGGCACTGTGAAAACTGGAGCTCTTGGATACTGGCTTTCTCTATGAGACCAGTAATAGTGGAAAACACCACAAAAAGTGGCTGTGGCAAGTTCTCTGCACAGCGGCTTAAAAAATAACCTACTGTACGGATCCAGAGACTTCTCAAATTTACCCCTAAAAGCCTGTTTCTAAAAGACTACGTATAAACATGCATTTCATTAGATAATTCTACTGTTTCATTTGCTAAAAAGATACATGTGCAGATGAATGAAAGGTCCTGAACTGTAGCAGCAAAACCGGTCTCAGGTGCTGGGCCCAAACGAAGGGAGGCAGGGAGGCACCTCCACCGGAGCTCCCGGGGAGCGAGTGGCTCAGGGCCCTCCGTGTCACTCGGTCTGTGTCTCTGTACCTCCCAGCAACATTCTGGGTAGAGTCGAATGTTCTGGAAAGAAATCAAGAGCGCTCCTCGAGGACAAGAGGGGCAGGCCCGCCCAGGCATGTTAACACGCTGCCTGAGCCCTGGAAACCCGTGCTGACTACCAGCAGTGGTTACGCAAGGTGGAAGAAAATGCAAAGTTCACTCTCAGAATACAGAGTCTACCCTCTAGTAATGAATACAAATGTTAGAAGTACTTCATACAAAAGAACACATCAGAAGTTTTTTAAAAATTAAATTTTCGAGCCACAGGCACTGTAAAGGGTGGATGGGCACCTCTCCAACAGTTTCTTGAAAACACAGCTGGATTACTCATCTGGAATGTTTATCTTGCAGTGTTTTCTGGAAGAAAAACGAAGCACAACCCGTTTAAATGGGAGGCAGCAAAGCTTGCTGCTCCCACCATTACCAGCTTATTTTTCTGCAAAACATAGAGCTCAAGTCGAGAAGACGGGCAGCCTCCTCTGACCAGAGTTAATGCAATCAAGCAGCCACTTACGAGGCTCTGGGAAACTGGGAGGTACACAAAGATGTAAGCCAATTTTACGTGCGAAAGTAGAATTTCCCTAGCTCCACAGCTAAAGTTTTAAAAAGAGGGGCAGCAGCAAGGTCAGCGGGAACCAGGGCATGTTGACCCCCCACCCCCTCCCACCTCGAGGGAGCCCCAGACGGAGCCCCTGCTTCTTCCACTTCACCTTCCTGTCCCCAGTGGACGCCAAGCCTGCAGATGCAGACTCAGCCTCTGGAGTCACGGGGTCCATGACCACAGGCAAATAATTTCAAATGCTTGCAAGGCACTAACCCCCTTATCTGTAAAGTGTGAACTCTGCCTGTGCCCTGGGACTGGGCCAGGGTTTAACCAACTCTGACCGGGTGGGGTTACATGGACAGTCCTGGGACAGTAACTGCTTACACCGAACAAATGTACTTGTGTCTCTGGTACATGGATTTCCTAACAAAAACCTTCCCCAACAAGCCACACCAGAGCAAGGGCTTTGTTTGGTGACCAGTGCCCCCAGCAGGCTTCCCCGGACCCTTCCTTCATCACCTGCCTGTTATGGGGGCCTTCTGACAGGCGCACCCGGGGCTCCTCCCCTTCTACCTCATCAGCGCCGCCCTGCGTCACTCCTGCCACTTTCCTGACACCCTGGGCATGCAGCGCAGACCCCTCCCCACGCCCAGCTTCTCCTCTCAGACCCGAGCTAGCTCCGACTCTGTCCACCCCAGGCACCGCCCACTGCTTCCTCTCACAGCGCACAGCAGCCACTGGACAGCTCTGAATGCCCACCTGTGCCCAGGACACAGGCCAGAGTCCCGGGTCTGCAGACTCCCTTCAAGCGGGGAGGCCACACACCAACCCCTTCTCCGTCACCAGGGCCGGAGCAGAGCTGCGGCGAGGAGCAGGAGGCAGCCCCCTCAGGGCGGCCTGGCCCATCTGGCTCAACTTGCCCACCTTAGCCAGCTTTGCTTCCGCACGAGCCGTTTAACACCTTTAAAATTCTCTTTGAAGAGATGTTTTCAGCTTTAATAAAGCTCTAAATATGTAACTGATAAAAGTTACTTCAACATACAGTTTTTCTTCTAATGCTGATCATATTTATAAGCTTAGAAAATAGGAAAAACCTTTCCTAGATAGGAGTGGAAGAGAAGCTTCCTATTTTGGGGGGCAACCCTTTCTCCCTGAAGGTCGGCAACAGGAAGCTTCCAACGCCACGCGTCCGCAACGCCTGCCCTCGCATCTGGGCCGGGCCGGTGACAAGCTGCACCTGGACTCACCGCCTCACACGTGGTGCCCGTGCACAGCGGCGTCACCATCACCGCCCTGCATCTGCAGCTGCATCTGCGCCTGCATCCTGGCGATCATCTCCTGCATGCGGCGGAGCTGCGGGCGCAAGAGGGGACGCGTCACTGAGTGCAGGGCCTGCTGCCCCTCACTCTTCGCGGGTGTCCTGCAGGGCCTAGCATTTCAACCTCTATGCTGTCCCAGCACAGAACGAAGAGTTAAAGGGCTCTTACAAACCAGGAAAACAAGCAGCAATTCAACAGAAAGTGAGCAAATGATAAGAATATGCACTTTGGTGTTAAAGGGAAGTAATCGTCAGTGCACAATTAAAGGAAGACAACGGGACGCTTCCCCGACCTGAATGGGGGGAAGAGGTGGCGGCGGTCCAGAGGGGACAGTCGGCCCAGGCCTGGGGCAGCCCCAGCCCCCTCCCCGGAGAACGCGGACCCTCCGCGGCCCCTGCACAGTCTACCACTGGGCGTTCTCTGTGCGTAGGAGACCTCGAGGCTGGCCAGCATCCAAGACGTGTACCTGGATTTTCTTCAGGTAACTTTGCGGTTATGCTGTCAACCTTTAAACATTTGCTTCACACTGAATTAACTGGGCCAAACGGCGAGTCTCAGTTTAGTTTCCAGAAGGCTGGCCTGTTCTGGGATGAGTTACTGAACACGCGGGATCCCATGTCCCTACAGAGCTCAAGGCCGGCCCTGTAAGAGCTGCTTGCCTTCCGCTGACCTAGTGCCCGACGTGGACTCAGTCAGCCCCCCAGCCCCAGGCCAAAGGCTCTAGGTGCCCACCAGTCTCTGCCACTGCGCCACCAGCAAAGGGACCCTCTCCTCACTAGCCCCTTCCCTCCAGGTTCCTGTATTTCCCCTGCTTAGTCCTCACAACAGACATTCCAGTTACCCACCCCCTCCCCCAAAGAACGAACTTGGCACGCGCTCACAACCCTTCTGCAACTGCATGAAAATGAGGGGTCGAGAGGAAACTGCGATCTTTGCGTTAAGCATCCTGAGAGGTTACGTCTATCAAAATTTGGAAAATTGCCAGCGGTTTTCCAGTGCCTTCCCCACGCGAGCCCACCGTATTCCCTCGTGAGTGTTGGTTAACGTTGAGACTGGCAGCTCCTCCTCCTTTCTAACTGGTTATTATCTGTGCGCAGACAGTACACACAGGTACAGGAGAGCGGGTTCATGAGCAAATATAAAACCGGTCATTTTCTGAAAATCTATTTCCGAATTTTTGTCACTAAATTGCTAGTGGAGATTGAGATAATACACGTAAAGCAACAGGCACGTTATTATTAATTTAAGACGTATATGTAAAGTAAAACGTATTCCTTCTTAGAAATAAGGAAAACGATCACAGGCTGATGCTGTAACACGGCGTTACTGGATGTGAACTAGACGTCAAACATCGTTCCTCTCCACTTACCTCCGCTTCCTTTTCTAGCAGGATCTGGTCTTTATTCATGTCCTCGTTTTCCACTTTTCTAAGAGTCGAGAGAAATCACAATGACAACACTGCAACAAGTGTCAGCTGGTTATTTCTGAGGGCAGATAACCAAAGTAACACTTCCTTTTACACTTCGGACTTTATCTACTTAAAATGACATACTTACCATTTTTCTGATTAATAACATGAATAAATGATGACTTAAAAAAAGCAACATGAAATGGAAAATTCAAGAGACACTCTCAGCTGCCGCTGTGTCACCTGTACCTCAGCCACTTCCCAACGATGCTCCTTCCCCACCGTTCTTTCTGAACACAGACCTTGAAAGAAGGCAGCGGGCCCTGTGGTCCTGGGGAGGCGGCCAGGAAGGGGGCCCCGCCTTTGAGGGTGCAGCCTCTTGCGCGCCCCGCCTGGCCTGGGGCTGCTTCTCGGCGGGACCTGCTCGCTGCCTCCCTCGGCAGCCTTTCCTGAAGTGTGGTCCCCACGTTAGTAGGGCAGGGAAGCAGACTTTAATACGCACTGTGTACGCATGTGCTTACCCGCCAGGTTTTAAAAGTGTGAGCGTTTTATAGTGAACTAAGATACAGAAAATTCTTTGTATGAACGATATGTATCACTCATTTGTTAACTAAGCTCTACACGTAGATGTGATTTTATCAGCTACCAATCGGTCTCAAATAAAAACCCTCCAGGATGGTAAAATGGAAGAGCGGAGTGTGGGCAGCTGCAAGCGTTTCTGAGGCGCTGAGTGGGGTGCCACACTTCCTTAACGGCAGGTGCGCCTGGCCTCCTTTCCTGACAGACGGAACGTCCTTGGCCTTCCTCTAAAGCTGTTCTGTACGTGCAGGTGATTCAAGCTGCCTTCAGCAGGCGAAACAGGGCACCATGTGCTTAAATTAGCAACGAGCAGCTTGTCATAGTTCTTCATAGTTCTTGGTAGGAAACCAAATCAGGTTGCTTCGGGGTCAAGGAGGTCGAGCTACACACACACACACACGAGGGAGCAGCGGAAGGCGGGGCAACATGACATGGACAGGGACTCGAGCCATGACCTGCCGCCTCTCTTGAGCCTCTCAGAGCGGAAGTTCTCGTAGTGGAGGTCCTGGGTCACCTCCTGGAGGTCCTGCATGTGAGTGCTGCGAGAGAGAACAGAGCACCGCGCTGAGCCCGCGCAGGAGCCACCGCACCGAGCAAGCGCACAGCGCACCCACCTGGCAGGCCAGGGCCCGGCCCCTCCGCGGGCCTCTGCCGCGGCACCGCCAAGCTCCGCGTGGGACCGCGGGACCACCGCCCTGCACAGGGCCGTGTGCACAGCCTCGGGAGACTTTTCAGGTAAACACATTCATGACTTCTGGAGCTTAAAATCTGTACCAGGAGCTAATCAGCTTAAGCCATGGAGAGCAGCACAAAATGAAGTACTGATGTGCTGGACGAAACAGGAACAGCCCCACCCTCCTACTCGAGCACGAAACGTCTGTGGGTCTCAGGCCAGGCCTCCCCCACGGTGAGCACTCCCAGGTGAGCAGAGAGACCACATGCCCGTCCACACCGAGGACCCGGGAGGCAGACCGAGTGGTGGCCAAGGGGCAGCCGGTCTCCCTTGTTCTCAGCAACACACAAGGGGCACCGAGGCACCTCTTCAGCTGCCACTCCCTCCACCGGAGCCCCAGCCCCAACCCTGAAGGGCCCAGGGCACGTTAAACACCTTACACGGTGACTGAATTACCGAGCTTGAATGGTAAATTGAATGGTATTTTTAGGGTTTTAATTTACTATAACTGCTAAACCAAGTGAGACACATGTGGCATGCAGAGCCCTTTCCACTTATTCAAGGCCGATCTGACCAGCCGTTGTTTGAACTCTTCTGGTTGAAGCGGCAACAGGTTTTGGCAACATGCTTTCTCTCACCCTCTTCATTTAAGAACAATGGCGTTACACGCACTAACTGTGAAAC
Organism: Anoura caudifer; assembly: GCA_004027475.1. Lineage (NCBI taxonomy): Eukaryota > Metazoa > Chordata > Mammalia > Chiroptera > Phyllostomidae > Anoura > Anoura caudifer. The sequence goes on along the minus strand of PVKU01008699.1, from coordinate 52,517 downwards.
CTGGTTTCCGAGGAAACCGTCTCTGAACAGCTTTTGTGGTCCAGCCTGCTCTGGTTGCAAGGACTCACTGGAGGCCGCCCTCTCCAGGCTGGCGGGCCCACCCTGAGGCCGACCAGCAGAGGCAACACACTGAGGCGGGCCCCGCGGCAGACCCGGCGCCCCCTCCCCAGAGCAGGAGGCGACCCACGCTGGGTGCGGCCACCCCACGGTTTAGGCCTACTCCACTTTTGTCCTCAAAGAGACTCTAGCAATCAATCAGGACGGAGAGCGTACTGAGCAACCGGCCACCGGTGGAAGGGCTAGTCCAGATCACCCCAGAGGGCCGCAGGTGGGGCCTCCTGCACCTCACCGCAGCGGCCCCCCAGCAGGCCCCATGGGGCCCGGTGGGTGCCCCACGCCCTGTGTGCTGGGCCCCGCCCGGGGGGGGGGGTCCGTGCGTGGCTTACATGAGCATTGTCCTCAGCTTTAGAAAGTCGTTGTGCTCCGGGTTCTCCACCTCCACGACACCCCACGGGTAGAGGCGGCCTCGGACCTTCTTGCCTTTGGCTTCAATCAGCTGATTGGATCCAACCACGGAGAAGGGGATGCTGGCCTAGAAAGAAACACAAGGTCAACGGGCTCCACGGGGACCCCCACATTCACCACTAACACGGGTGCACGAACAGAGAGGGGCACTTGGTGCTACCACAGCATTACGTGGAAAGCCAATGACGTGTACTTCACTTGGCAGTGGCTGTCGTGCCCCACAAAAACAAACTAAACCTGCGATTAAGACTCCTAAGCCTCAGAGTGATGGGCCAAAACACATCAGAAACAAGCGTGTTATAGCCAGCAGATCTGCTGGACAATCCCTGAGCCGAGGCCCCAGGGCCCGGCCCAGTTCCAGCTGCGCCCGCCGTGAGTGCCGACGCCCGGGCACGGGCGCCAGCCACCCTGCGCCCCCAGGGCCGCACCTTGAGAAGCCGGGTCTGCTCTTTAAAGTCCTCGTCCTCATCCGACTCTGCGTCTGGCAGGTGATAGATTTTGATGCTGTGCTCTTCGACTTCATCCAGGATCTGAAAGGAGGTCAGAACCAGGAGCAGCCTCAACCGACTACACGAATTTTGGTCATGCCTACCTCGTCGTATCGGAAAACACATCAGAATCATCCAGACTTCAACAGCAACAACAATCAAACAAGTTACAACAGCTGTTTCCAAAGACCCCGCAAACTGCTAAGATGGTACTTATGCGTTTGGAGGGACGGCTGTCCACAGTGACACAATGAGCCGCCGCCGCCCACGTCCCAGCCCCACACAGCGGCCACAATGACAAGTGCCCCTGGAGAGGCCCAGCCAGGTGCCACCGCCAGAGAAAAGCCACAGGTGTTGCCCAAAGCATCCCTGGAGAACATGCAGGAGTCTCACGAGGAGACGGACACGAACCCAGGGAAAATCCGTCAGAGCCACAAGGGGAGGACACAGCAGGTCCGTTTTGGGAATCGGCAGAAATCTAGGACGGCGGGAACGCAGGGGGTAGAGTTGGTAGGAGGGGAGACCCACTGCGGTCACCAGGCTGGGGTCTGGAACCTGAGACCCGGACTTTTACCCAACACCCGCACACTGGCCCCCAGTCAGCACCACTCTCTACACCGACCGCTGAGAGGGGAGGGAACACAGGGACGAGCTGAGGTGAGCAGTCACTGGCCGGTCTGCACGCCGGACGCTCTCCCAGGTACGAGGCAGGCTGGGGCGCTGCAGACTCTCACAAGAACCTGGGCCCTGTGGACGGGGAAGGGGTTCTACGGGAAGTAACCTGAGGCGTGATTTGGTCATAAACTCCCCGCTAGGCCCAGGCACATAACTTCCTTCGGAAAAGGGGCACCTTTGCTTTAAGCAAGCCCTGCCCGTTGTTTCTAGGACAACCTCTGAAACGCCCCCTCGCAGACCCTCCTTCCCAGCGTGCCGTCATCTGAGGGTGGCTCGCTCCCACCCTCCGTAACTTTCCTATGTTCCCACCTTAAGTCCAAATGCGTAAAAGAAGCTGCAAAACTGTTATTTCCTGGAGCTTCTGAGATCTCGTGCCCTTGCAGTGCTGTCAGTTTGGCTCAAGTGACCTGCTGTAGAAATTCTCCCCAATTTGGGTGTTTCTTATGTCAACAACCCAAGAGAAGAGAACATACTTGAAGCCAGCAGGGAACACTGCACCTCAAACGCCGCTCCCAGGTTTTTTTCCTTAAACTGACCCTGTGGGCCTCGTCTGACCTAAGGCCTTACGCTGAACACACCGCACCAATGCAGAGAAGACGCCCCGCCCGGCCCGCCCGGCCCTTCCAGCCTATCGTCCAGCCTGCGGCCCCGCTGCTCCCGTGGAGGTCTTGGAGGGCAGGGCCGTGCTGTGGATGAGCGTGGGTCCTGGGAGGAGGTGACAAGCAGGCCGTTCCGAACTGGAAGACGGGGGTGAGGACAGCGGTGGCTGCAGGGGGTGTGGGGCCGGCCCAGTGCCTGAGGAGGCGGAGGAGCTCTTCAGTGGCGCACGAGGGCTGGTGCCTCCAGGAGAGGGAAGTAAGGCTCCTGGAAGCCACGGGAGAGGGTACCATCGCGTGCCAGGGAGCAGTGCTGACCTTCAGAGGTCAGGAAGGCAAGTCCTGAGAGCCACAGCAAAGCCCCCTGGGGCAGCCCAGGGCTGAGGATGGGACCGCTGGCCACACCCAAGACAGGAATCTGTGGCTGGACCGCAGGCCCAAGTTAAAGGGGTTCAGGAGAGGGCAGACCGAACGCCAGGGCGCAAAACGGAGGGGGCGGTGGAGGTCTGAGAGGTTCCTTCAGGTCAGGGAGGAACCCGGATAAAGAGGAGGAGTTAAAAAGACCCAAGATCAGAGAGATAAGCGCCTGAAACATTCCAGGTCCCTGCAGAGTGACATCCAGCCCCAAGTGTTTGGGGTACAGGATGATGGGCATAGAGCATGCCACCCCCTCCTCCCCACAGAGGGGGGAGTAACCTTCAGCAGGAACTGCTGAAACACTGGCTGTCAGGCGTAAAAACTCCTAAGCTCTCAGGGGCTCCTCAAGGGCCTGAACACTTCCTCAAAGACTGGCAGCCCCCCGAGACAGCACAGGAAACGGCTAACAAGTACGGCCACGTACAACGTAGGGCCCTGCTGTGGAAAAGCCAGCGAGGAAAATGCGAACACACCAGAGCCAGGCAGCAACCTAACAGTCACTGCCCGCAAACGGGCACCTGTCAGTCAACGGAAAGACAGGCGAGCGCACCGACCGAGGGCACCGAGCAGCCAGAGGGAACACGTGACACAAACAGGCGACACGGGAGTGTCCTGGGAGAACCGTGTGCTCACGTGCTGCTTTGGGAAGGCAAACTTGCAAACTGGTTTGGAGGGACGTTCGGTCCCCTTTCAAATCCTTACATGAGCACCGATTTCCTTTCCAAACCGTCGCCTGACTTAGGACGGGGACCAGTGCTCGCTGCCATGTGCCAGGTCCTGTTCTAAACTCTCGGAGTGCACAAGCAGGCCAAGAGCCCCGAAGTCAGGGCCGGGGGTGGGAAGGACGGACCCAGGGACACACTGGAGAAACGCTGCGTCGAGGGCATGCTTTCTGTGCGCGCTGGGAGTTCTCGGTGAGTCTGGCGGCAGACGCGTACGCACGACCTACTCCCATTCTGTGCAAACGTTAACCAAAACATGAACAGACCGCGCCCTGGGAGGACAGGCACCTGTCAGCAGTGGTTGTTTTTGGGGAAGATCAAAGGCGCTTGTACTGAGCACGGAGACCACGGCCAAGCATGGGCCCTCAGGCCTCCCGACAGCAGACTGCCCTGATCCCCCCACGTTCTCAGGCGGGGGTGTGGGGTGGAACGTGGGCAGAACAGGGCGTGTCTCGGAGACGACCACCCCCCGACCCCTCACCTGTCACCGAGCACGACACGGCCGTGCATGTCCGCTGCCTTCTGGGCCCCGAGGGGGGTCCACCCGGGGTGAGCTACAAGGGGTGGTGGCGATCAGATACCCCTGGGAAAGCAGCACGCCAGACAACCGCCCGCGCTTGGGGCTGGTTACGGAGCGCCCGCCCCCCGGCCCCGCCGAGCGTGAGCCCACGTCGCTCACCCTTTTCTTCAGGCGCTCCCGCTCCTTCAGGGTGAGCGTGTCGGCTTTGGCAATGACAGGCACGATGTTGACCTTGTTGTGAATCGCCTTCATGAACGCCACGTCCAGGGGCTTCAGCCCGTGCCCGAAGGGCGAGATGAAGTAGAAGCAGCAGTGCACCCTGTTGTCCACGATGTGCCGGCGGTTCAGGCCGCTCTCGTCGTGCAGGTACCGCTCGAACTGCTCGTCGATGTAGGAGATGATGGTCCGGAAGCTGAGGGACACACGGGGCCTCAGGCGGAGCCAGGTGGGCCCCAGCGTGAGAGCCAACAGGTTTTCCTACCGCCTGCGCCCTGCCTACCAAACACGATTTTCCAGCTCATGTGTAAATGGGAGCGAGAACCGCCTCCTCCACCCGGCGAACTGTGCCAAGCACGAAGGGTCCGGGGTCAAGTCGGAATGGAAGAGGCTGGTCAAAAGAGCCTGTGCTGACTGAGCGATGAGCCCGGGCCGCCAATGCCTTCAGGGGGTGCAAGAGGGCAGAGGGGTGCGGTGGCAGCAGGAGCGCACAGGCGAGAGCAGGGGGTTGAGGCGGCAGGCAGCGCACCGTGCGATGCCAAGGGGACCTGCGGGAGGGCCAGGTCCCGACGAACGAGAGAGACGGGCCTCTCCCTCTTCCTTTTCCCACCCAGCAGTGGACACTGACGCTCCCTGCCCACGGGGCGGCCCAGGGGCCTCCACACACACAGTGGACTCCGGGAGGGTCTGGGGAAGGTGGCTGTCATCTTCTGCATGGGTGGCCACCCTCAGGCACTGAGTCCCGAGTGACTGAGAAATTTCATTTCCCTGAACGTGGACAGGAGGGACGCTGGGCCCCAAAACTGTGTCTGTTGGCTACGCCTCAAACCAGGAACATGGGCTGACTCTGTGACCTCAGTTTTCACTACAATGCTCTTAGAGAAAAAAAAAATCACACTATTTCTCTGTAGGATTTCTTCTTTTGAGTATTGTAATTAACGTGCATTAAATAGTCCCACTGTTTTACCACATCCGGTTACTTGACACCCAGTAATCGCTCACCACCACCATCCATGCAAATGCATCAGGACAGGTGTGAACCCGCACACAGCCTGCAGCACTCCTGGGCACACCCCCCGCCCCCCGTGGGGCGCGTACCAGTCTCTGCAGTTGATGGCATCGCCATAGCCGGGTGTGTCCACCACTGTCAGGCGCAGCTTGACCCCTCGTTCCTCTATCTCAACAGTCGAAGCCTCAATTTGGACTGTTCTTTCAATTTTCTCTAGAAAAGAAAGAAACTTGTCAGAGAACATGCCTTAATACAGAGCCAGTTTGCACAGAGAAAACGTTACCTGTTTCGTTACTTTCTTACTACCAACCAAACGACTCAGAAGCTACGGCCTCTCTTTGAGGAAGGTTTTCAGAAGGTAGCATGGGGTCTGTGTAAAAATGGCCCAAGTCCGCAAGGGAAACACTGAGGCTAAGATTAAAGGGCTGCCCGGGAAAGTAAAAATGCTAACAATGAGAATTATAATCTCTAATCCTGGGACAAAGAACACAATTTATGAATTCATTTAAAAACCAAATTCAAAAATGCCCATGAAGGGGCCGCATGGCCCTGCCGCGGCAGCCCGGGTCCCAGGCGCTCTCTGCGCATACCCCGGTCGCTCCACTTGCGATCGCGGACGCCAGCGCCTTGCGCTGGACACTCCGACAGCAGCCACAGGAGTCCGACCACCCTGCCCCCGCGGAAATCTAGTTCCACAGATTTCTACACAAGAGCAAACACAGAACACAGGCAGGAACAATTTACGACACTTCAGACAAAAAACCTTGGGAGAGGTGGATCCATGGCTACGCCGTCCGTCTATAACCCAAATCCAGTGACATCAGGTGTAGCGCACCTTTCCTGACCTCAACGACCTTGTCCTTGAGTTTAAAGTCGAATGAAAGCAAACACTCAAGGCTCAGGCATCAAACATTGATTGTGCACTCTTTAGCAACTTCCATATCGAGCCGCATTCACAAGCGTGTGGGAACCTTTATACCTGCAGCTCCGGGTATGATTCTTTCTGGGTAGAGGTCCGTCAGGAACAGGCTGTTTATGAGAGTCGATTTCCCCAGACCCGATTCACCTGTAAATGAGCAGGAGAAGGCTGTCACGATGCTGCCAGAAAGACGTCTGCCAAGCGTCCAGGCTGGGCCCGGCTCTGGGCAAAACATCCCGTAAACGCTGTTCTCTGGCGTCCCCACGCGACGGCGACACTGGGACTGCTCTCCCTGCTCTGCTGATGAGATGGGCGCCCACAGGCCAGACACCCCCCCCCCCCCAGAACAAAGCAGGGCCTTGTTCCAAGTCCAGACTGTGGGGCTCCAGAATCCGTGCGTCCGAAGACCCGAAACATGACCTCAGCTCTTCACAAACGAGTGGAATGGACTTTGGAGGGGTCTTTAGTTTCCGTAAACAGAATGCAAAGTAAGTTTTCAGCCATGATTCTGCTAATTGTTTAAGGTACCACATTTCCTGAAAACCGAACACACTCACCAGTGTCAACAGCACGTACTTTCCAACCTGTGGGAAGGGGAAATGGGACAGACACCAAGACCGTGTGCCCAATGTTCTGTGACAACCCCACCCCCCCCGCCCGTCAACAAGGCGGGGTCTAGCCCCCTCCCTGTTTTAAACACCCCATGTCCCAGTACCGGCAACTGCCTTCCTTAGGCAACTTCCCCACTCGCACTGCTGAGTGTAACGTGACCACTCTGGGCAACACACACTCCCTCTAGCATTTAAACGAGTTAAGAATCTCGCCCTGGCTGGTGTGGCTCAGTGGATTAAGGCCAGCCTGTGAACCAAACAGTCACAGTTGAATTCCCAGTCGGGGCACATGCCTGGGTTGCAGGCCAGGTCCCCAGTGTGGGGTGTGCGAGGCAACCACACATTGATGCTTCTCTCCCTCTTTCCCCCTCCCTAGAAATAAAATCTTAAAAAAAAAAAAAAAAAGAGGCCCTGGCTGGTGTAGCTCAGTGGGTTGAGCACGGACCTGTGAAACAAAGGTCACAGGTTTGATTCCCAGTCAGGGCACATGCCTGGGTTGCAGGCCAGGTCCCTAGTGGGGGGCCAGATGAGAGGCAACCACACATTGACATTTCTCTCCCTCTCTTTCTCCCTCCCTTCCCTTCTCTCCAAAAATAAATAAAAATATTAAAAAAAATGTATAAAAAAAAAGAGGAATCCCACTTTAACTACTGTTAACTACATATTCTGAACGTTTGACGTTTTACTTAGAGGTACCCAACACTGAAAATTAAACTTTGTGTGTGAAGAAGTGGGAAGACTCCCCTTCACTGTAGGCTGGTACTCACAGTTTAACCCGCATGGGGACAAGCTTCCGAACTCAGTGCCTGTCTTGGGGGCACTGTCCCAGATGAGAAGGAATAAGACAAGATGAGTTACATGTTGAACGTGCCCTAATACAGGATCACCAGAAAACGTGACTAAACGCACACTATGCCATCAAGCTATCTTTTTAGAAATCTGCCCAGAAACTCCCCTACATTTTTGCCACACCAGAAGGGGTCTGACCAGGATGTGCTAAGTCCTTCCTGAGTCCCTGGCACAGGTGCGGGTGCCAGAGCAAAACAGAAAACAGGACAGAGAAGTCCCTGCTCCATGGAGCTGTGCGCTCCAGTGGGAGCAGACAGCAAAGTTACTATCTCAGCGGCAGAGTGGTGACAGCTTGAAGGGGCCACTGTGCCGACGACATCGGAGCACAGGTGTTGCAGGAGCGACACCCCCCCTTTAAAAAGCGGTGATAAAACCCCGGTAGCTGACTCCAACTTGTAAATCTTAGTTTGAAGGGTGCGGTTATTTCACCTGGGATGGCCTTGGGGCAACACCTGCAGACGACCTGCTGAGATCACGACCTGCTGAGATCAGGACTCTGCTCTTGAGCTCAATTCCGAGGGAGCCCTGCCCCACTGCCGCTCCTCCCCCGACCCGCGTGTGGGGGTCTCCCAGACAGGAGCCTTTAAATGGGGGAAACACACACACGAGCGTTGGGCCAGTGTACACGCACCACGGGCCGAAACTTTCACACAAAACCTATGGGGTCCGCACCCTTCGTTCAGTTACCCTGTAAAGTGGCGCCGGCAAACCGGCAGGGCGAGTGGAGTTTGGAGCTTACAGAACACGGCTCCTTTGCACCCGTCAGAAGGAAATACGCGCATCAGGCACAAGGTGGCGCCACAACATGAGAAATGCGCGATGACAGCAGGCGGCGCCCTTTCCCACAACTGCTGACATTCCATGGGACAAACTGTCAGAGACTTTAGGGTTTAATCAAAGACCTGCATCCGAGATTGCTCTGTCCAGCAAAGCTGTCATTTAGAATGGAAGGGCAGATAAAGTGCTTCCCAGATAAGGTCAAGTTCAAGGAGTTCATCATCACCAAGCCCTTATTATATGAAATGTTAAGGGACTTATCTAAGAAAAAGATAAAAAACATGTATAGTAAAAAGACAACAAACTCACAGGTATTAACAACCAGACCTAAAACAAAAGCAAACTAAGCAAACACTTAGAACAGGAACAGAAACACAGAAATGGAGATCCCATGGAGGGTTAGCAACAGGGGAGTGGGAGGAGGAGAGAGGGGGGAAAGGTACAGAGAATAAGTATCATAGATGGTAGGTAGAAAATAGACAGGGGGAGGGCAAGAATGGTGTGGGAAATGTAGAAGCTAAAGAACTTATGACACATGGACATGAACTAAAGGGGGGGATGTGAGTGGGAGGGGGTGTGCTGGGTGGAGGGGAATGATGGGGGAGAAATGGGACAACTGTAATAGCATAATCAATAAAATATAATTTAAAAAAATCTAACTGGGGTTTTATCTTTTAAACCTGGGCTAAAAAATAAAAAAAGCTTACACCAAGCCAGGGATGCTAGGAAATAAAGAGCTTCCTAACCTGGAGACTTTTGTTCACATTTACTTTTTTAAAAAAGATTTATTTCTAGAAAGAGGGGAGAGGGAGAGGGAGAGAAACATCTGTGGCTGCCTCTCACACACCCCCAGCCAGGGACCTGGCCCCCAACCCAGGCCTGTGCCTTGACTGGGAATCGAACCAGCGACCTGTGGATTCTCAGACCGGCACTCAATCTACTGAGCCACACCAGCCAGGACCACACTTGGCTTGGATTTGAACTAACACAGGAAACAGCTTGCTCCCTCCACGTCCAGCAAGGGCCTCCCCGGAGGGCCCGGCCGAGCAGCGCTGTAAGGGGTCGGGTCAGCTTTTCTGCTCCAACAACTCCGGTCCCAGGCAGGACCCCCGAACCTACAAGCACTTTAGCACTACTTCTGCTTTAAGGCCTGACTCCGTCCCAAGTTTTCCAACGCTCTCGAGAACCTGGTCATACTGACCACGCCGCTGACTCTCTACCAGGTAACGTATTTGGCACCAAGCCTCATACCTTTAACCTTGCTTTTCTCGCACTGAGCCGCCGCTGCACACCCCCGAGGGAGGCTAGCCACCTGACACGGTCGTCACCCGCTGCTGCCCGAGTTGACGCTGGAGCAGCACGCCCACCGAAACGGCTCCCCGGTGCCCGCATGCCACTTGTTATCTCAAACTCCTTGCAGATTGTCGTCTTTCATTTACATGTGGTTTGCCATTTTGTCATGTTTCCCATTTCTTTAGACGTCTGCTCGGATTTTAAAAACTTTGCCTTTCCTCTCCCAAACTCTGACTTACAAGCTGGGTGTACTGGGGTTTTCTTGAAACACCATTTTTCTTGAGCTGTACTAGTTACAGTGTGAAAGTTGCGGGCTTTGTGGTTAACTTTCCAGCTGTTTTTCATTTCCCATCTCACCTTCAATCCCCCAACTTGATCAATCAGGAAGTTTACATACACCCTGACTGAACAGTTACCAGCCCTCATTCACACTGTACTTCGACAACAGGGTACACTCAGGTGAAGATTCTCCCCATAACGCCACGGAGCTACCCTCCCCAACCTCCACGGCACGCACACATCCATCTGCTGCCACTACCCACTGAATGCAGATGCACGGGCTCGCCAGGCCGTCTGGCTGGCTGCTTCTGCTCGGCCTAATTGGCCTTGGAGGTAACGCTACGCTGCTTACTGATCAGCAGTCGGGTCTGTCTGCTGAGCAACATCCCACCACCGTTGGCCCATCTTCCTGCTGCTGAGACACCAGTCCTCCCCTTACATTTGCACCGTCCACGGACATACAATCAGCAGGGCTGTGTCCAAGTCTGTCGTTCTGCTCTTGTTTTTGTCTCACCTGTTCCTTCCTCTTCTGCTTTCTGATTGAGCTCTCTCGCTACCTGTGTCCATATTATCTCCACGTGGTACACAGTGTTTTCGTTTTAAAGTCTGTTATCTTTTTATTTTAAAAGATTTTATTTATTTTTAGAGAGAGGGGAAGGGAAAGAGAAATGGGGGGAGAGAAATGTTAATGTGTGGTTGCCTCTCGCACGCCCCCATGGGGGACCTGTCCCGCAACCCAGGCCTGTGCCCTGACTGGGAATCGAACCAGCGACCCTTTGGTTCACAGGCTGGTGCTCAATCCACTGAGCCACACCAGCCAGGGATAAAGTCAGTTATCTTTAAACCAATCATGCAGCAAGAGGCCTTTTATACCTACACACACCTGACATTCCTGTGCTCCCTCTTTGCTTGTCAACCTGAAAGAGCTTATTTATTATTCCTATGGTGCATGCCTGCTAGCCATAAAACTCATATTATTTATCTGAAAATGCCTTGTCTTTCACGTTCACTTCCAAGGCTGTCTTTGGTGAACACGTCTGGGCTGACAGGTGCGTGCCTTCAGGACTTTAGTTGTCATTCCACATGGCTTCACCATGTTCCTGAGAAGCCAGGTCTTCTCACTTCTGATCCTCTGCATGCGATGTGCTCTCTTCCTCCTCCTTCTTTTTCCCCTGGCCACTTTTAAGCTGTTTTTTCCTGTATTAGTGGTTTTCACCTCTCTGCTGCTCTCGGCACTCACTACACAGCGTGATGTCAGCCTGGGTGCTTTCCGCTGCCCCTTTTCCTCTGCAGTCTCTAAACCTGCGCCTGGCCCGTCAGAAAACTCTTCATCTCAGATGTGTTTCCTAAAAAATAACTAGCTGTTCATTCGGCTCTTTTCTTGTTTTCTTATGTTTGTCTCACTATATTCGTACTTTGAGGGCAGAAGCATATTTGGAATATTTAAGTTCCTGTCTGCCCACCTAAGCATCTCTATCGTTTCCCGATCTGTTGCTATTTCCTGAATTCTTTCCTCATCATGTGCCACATTCCGTCTGCTTCTTGCATATCTGGTAATTTTCTGTTGGATGCCAGACATTGTGAATGTTACACTCTGAATGTCAGGACTTTGATGTTCTCCTCTCATAGGCGATGAGTCTTACCCTAGAAAGCAGTTGGTTAATTCTTTCAAGTCTTTAGCAGCTCTGTCACGGAGAGTTTCAAACAGCCTTTCTGCCTGGTTTAGCCCAACTCCTAGGTAAGCACTCTATGGAGTTTCGAAGGCACAGGTGGCAAATGCAAGGCCCTCCACCTTGTTTCTACCGAGCAGCAGCGCTGAGCTCTCGCTTAACTGTTAATGAGTGGTCACATACAGTCCTAAAACCACATGAAGGCAACCTCAAGGCTGATGTGGCCCCCTGTGAAAATGAGTTTGACACCCCTGTTCTAAGGAATGCCAAGGCTGTCCAGGGAGGCCTCTTCTGATTGGCTGGCTTTCCAACTTTGCTGTCTCCACTCAGCTCGCTCTCCTGACGCTTACGTCTTGCACAGCTGCGTGGAATTTCAGAGTCAGCCACGGTGTCCGAGGGAACCCCTGCCGTCTTCCGGAGCCCTGGCTGCCTCCGGAACTCCGCCATCGCACCTCAGGGTCCAGGTACTCAGCCTCTCGGAATGCTGAGCAAGTCTTTCAGCTACGAGACCCTTGCGTCTAACCCCCTAGTCTTCCCCAGGGCAGGGGCAGCCCACGGCAGGACGCTGGAATGGCTTTACAGCTCACGGGATCTGTTTTCCCTCTCTGGAGGACCACAGCCCGACGCTGTCTGTCGCAGAATGTCTTAGAAGAGCTGTTTCCTGTACGCCAACCTGCCGGCAGCTGTTCAGGGAAGCACACATTGACCGCAGCGCAAACCAGCCCGCTCTTCCCACGCAGCGCTTCCCGGGGGCGCTGTGGCCCTTTCCCACGACCACGGCACCACAAGCTGGTCCACAAAGCCTTAAATATTCATCATCTGTCATGCTGTCCTTCATCATGATATGCATTATTCCATCGTCGCCAGAAGCAGAAGCTACTGCCTGTTTTAGAATGCTCTAAAGTGAAGCAACGATAGGACGGAGCGCACGGAACTCCTCTCTTCTGCCGGGAACTTGAACCTGCTGCTGCATCATCGCCGTCGTCACCATCACCGCGTAGCTGTGATCCTACAACCTGTCACCATTCCCCCGTCTGGACCAAGGGTCCCACGATCTCTCTCATGTCAGGTTTAGGAACTATTCACCTAGCAAACGACGATGTGTCCTACTCATACATGACCATCACCAAACTACCTTCTCAGTTTGGGGAGAAATTCACCGTTATCAAGAGTGAAATGTGATATGGTAAGCAGAACTAACAGTTAAGCTTCTTCTGGTCATGCTGAAACACAACCTATCCTATAACCCATGAAAAATACATCTGACAGAATATTTCAAGTAACCACTTAATTTCAAAGAACTTTAATAATTTAAAAGAACTTGCATAGTAAAAATTGCTACTTGTTTAAAATATATACAGCACAAAAATGAATATTTTTTAAGTATTAAACATACTTCTAATTAAGTGTATACTAGGACCTATTAATATGTAACAAATTACTGTACAACTCAGAGGCCCAAACCAACAATAAACATTTATTATTGCTTCATGAATATTCTGGACAGGAATTTGGGATTGTCTACGGCGAGAAGCTGTGGCTGGGGGTGTGGTGGGTGGGGGTTCTCTCATGCACCAACAGTGAATGCTGGCCAAGATGCTGTCACCTCAGGCTGAGCCAGGGCTGGCAGATGTTTCTGAGATGGGTCACTACAAGGCCACCGGCAGGCCTCGGCTCCTTGCCTGGCGAGGCTTCACTGTAAGACTGCTCGAGTACCTTCTCAGCACGGTGGCTGGTTGGCCCCAGTGTGAGCCAAGAGAAGGCGAGATACAAGCACAATGTCCTTTGTGACTCTGCCTCACAGTCACACACCTTTCTTTCTGCACTGTCCCACTGGCTACCCAGGTAAGGCCTATTTTGACGGGGGACTAGAAAGCTGCCTGAATATCAGGAGGCAAGGATCACTGGGTGACATTTTGGAGGCTGGCTGCCACAATGAGTGAGAACTACCACTGCACAGTAATAAGTGACTCAGGCAAAACTTTCTACATATATAAAATAAAAATACCCCCTCCCCCAATTTATTTGACTCTGCCAACAAAGGAATTTTCACTTTGACTTTATAGATCATACTATTATTACACTCCACAGGTCGGGGAGACAGCCACCTACAACGGAGGACCCCAAAAACCCAGAATTTATTTATAAAAATTGTGTACTTATTCTTACAAGTTTAAGCCTCAGTCACCTTCAGAGTATTCTCCATTTGATGTAATATGCTTATTGAGACTTTTTTCCATTGCTCAAAACAGTTTTAGGAGTCAATTTCAATGCCTTTTAAGTGCTTCTGCCATTTTTTATTTCACCTCTTGAACACCAACAAAACATTTCCCTTTGAGGACTTTTTTCTTCCAGGGAAACAAAAAAAAAGTCGCTGAGGCGAGATCAGAGGAACAGGGTGAGTGTGTCCTGAGGGTCATGCTGGCTTTGGTCAAAGGCTGCTGAGCACCGCCGTGTGGGCAGGTGCGCTCGTCAACCTCCCACCAGAAACGGGCAAACGCATTGAAAGCATCATAAAAAAAAATTCACTGCAGCCGAACGTAGCTTCTCGCAACTAGGCCAGCTGGAACCCTGATACAGACGGGCCCTATAACACCCACCTCATGGGGGAAACCCGTACTACACGGGGCCTGCCCTCCAGAAGATGATTTCAGGGTTTTTTTTGCCTCCCCCCATATTTAATAAGCAAGGAAGTATAAGTTAACTTCTTACCAACCACCATTAGTGTGAACTCAAAACCTTTTTTCACTGATTTTCTGTGAACTTGGTTGGGAAGATTTGCAAATCCAACATAGCCAGGAGTTTCTGGATTTACAAACTGGGCTGGTTGTTGCTAAAATAAGAGTTTTACAAAACAAAACAAAAGAGGGGGAGAGAGAGAGAAAGAAAATAAACACCTTATCAGTTGCTTATAAGATATAATCAAGCTGTGACAATCATAGGTATCATTAGTTTTCACAAACTAAATATACATAACACATAAACAACACTTTCAAATAGTCAATTGTACTTGAAACCTAATGGTATTCACTTAGGAACATTTATTAAAAATTAGAAAATCCAATCCAATGTTATTCCATCTCTATATGTTCACCTAAAATTACATTTCTGTTAAGCAATTAAACAATACATAATAGGAAAATGTGTCAGGTGCGATGCATTTCTGGAAGTACCCAGGAAAAAGCTCCATCTCTTGCTATGTTCCTAGCTCTGCAGAACACGCCTCACCACGGGCAGGCAGGCAACTTAGGGGTGGGCTTATATTTAGCTTCAAAGACCAAGACACAGAAGACTGAGAATGAGACACAGCTGACGATGCTAAGTGTCAACACTCCCCGAGAGATGGCCAACTGATGTGAGGACTGACAGATGGACATAAGACAAACAAGTGCACTGTAGAACTGGGCTCACTATAAATGAGAGGAAGTCAAAACACATCAGTCGATTCGTTTGCTTTCTAAATGTACATTCACATGTACAAATGAGGAACAATGCACTCAGAAGAAGCTATCAGTGGTTATTTCTGGGTGATGGAATCATGGTTAATTTTTATTTTCCTTTTTGCTTATTGGTGTTTCATACTAATACTTGTATAAAAAGCAAAAATTATCATGATGCTTATCCATCTGATAGTAACACCTATAGATTCAAGAACAAACAGCAAGAAGAAACAATAACCCTGTAATTTTAAACACAAGTTCTGCTTTTCTCCACATCCTTTAGAACCAGTTTATTTCACGGCTCTGGTTAATCTGCAAAAGCTAACATAAGCCAATTTATCAAGTTGGAGAACCCCATAAATTTCATCATGACAAATTCTTAGAATTTTAAAATATTATGAGACTAATCTTCTGGGAATGATCTAGGAGCCTAAATGGATTGTTCCTGTTGTAATGAGAAACAAAAAATTGGAAATCTGGGGCGGGGGGGGGGAGCCTCAAAGCTTTTTAGGACAATTAAATGACAACTCTGCTTTAATGAATCAAATATATCAGTTGTTACTAAAAGTAATGCAACATAAATTTTGCCTGTAAACAGTCTGAGAACACAAAGCAGTTTCTCCTTACCTTAGACATCTTCAGTCAAGTTCCGTCAATCTGCAAAAACAAAAAACACACACATGCATACATCTGTGATGCATACATGTATTTAACTTACCATGAACTGACAAGATGTACTTCCATGACACCAACAGTTTCACTCAACTTCTCAATTGCATCAAATACTTCCCCAGAAATGATAAAACTCTCATATAAAGATAAATTAGACGTTAATAACTGATGAAAGCCACCACGTATAGCTACGTATACATCCATACAGCATTCCACTTTCTCAAGAACATCACGCTTCAAAAACGAGTGTATGTTAGGCACAACGGACACACCAGAAGACAAGGTTCCACGGACTCTGGAACTGGGTCTCCTCCAGTCTGAGCCTTTTCCGTAAAGAAAGGGATACCGCAGGCAACGGTGCCAGCTCCCAGGCTCCCAGAGCTCCCAAGAACCAGCTTCTGACACTGGGGCGGACAGACGACATGAACTACATTTACAAAGCCAAGGAAGAAGGACTGAAGGCGCTTCAGACTTTGAGAAATGGGACAGTTATAGAGAGCTCTGGAATTTTAAGACAAACTTTAGAAGTCGTGACTCTGGGAAACACGGGGCCTGATGGCTAGCCTTCGGCAACAAAGTCGGGAGATGTGAATGCAGCCAAATCTCACTCCCTCGGGTGCTCAGAGACTTTATTAGAAAGCTTCTCTCACTATCCTACCCCTTCCTTTCCCCCAAACCTTAACATTCCTGAATATGGCAGACCCTAAGTTTCCCTTCTGAACGAAATGTTGCCAACCACCTCCGAAGAAACGAGGCCCCTGCACCTCCTGCATGGTTTGGTCGGAGAGAAAGAGGGAGGGAGAGGCAGAGGAGGTTGAGATTAATGCTTACATGCCATTTGCAAACTGCTTCTTGCTATCAGCACCGCTTTACTACGGACAGGAAGGGGGGTATCGGGCGAAGCCCGGAGCTCCAAGGATGGACGACTGATAAGGAGCAGGTGAAGCTGCACCTGGATGACCCAAAATGCGATCAGCCTGGGTGGTGGAATTAAGGTGTGCTTAAAGGAAAGTAGGAATACTGAGAAAGACAAGAGGATGGACGAGAGAAAAACACCTGTCACTGGCTTACGGCAATACCCTTAGTATTTTCATCAGACTCGATCGCGGAATCTCATCGTATCTCTTTAGCATCTATCCACGTCGGATTTTTCTCTTTTAATCTGTTCTAACAGCTTATTATACTCATAGATGCTTTAGGTACATTTCTGGAATCTAACTGCCAGCAAAAATTTCACCAAGAACTTTTGCATTTGTATTCATGAGATAAACCTACAACTCGCTGGCTTGCTTTCTGAGGCATCCATCTGTATTTGTTATTAAGGTTGAACTAGGGCTTCCCCCTTTTAAGTTGTGGCTCACATGACACTGGTGTTGCCTGTTCCAGGTTGGACGGAATTCAGCGCTAATCTGTCCAGTCTTGGTCCCTTTTCGTTGGTAGATAGATCATCATGGGGCTGTTCAGTGGTATCCAGTTTGGTTCCCTACTACTTGGTTCCCTGAGACTTTCAGGTCTGTGGTCATCCTGATCATCTCCTGCGTTTGTGCTCACACCTTTTTTTCTAAACACATTTGCTTCTGTTCTTAATGGAACAGCTGAGGAATTTGTTTCAAAGAATCAGCTTCTGGATTTATCTACCCTTCTGTTGAGTTATTTTGTTCATTTCTTAATATTGTCAGAAACAAATTTGTTTCCACGAAATGTGTTTTCAATGAAAGAATGTAAAACCCGAATTCTCATCTGAGTCTATGAAGCTTCTGCTGCGTGTCACGGATCTCACTTTTGTCTTCTTTCCGTTGTTTTCTGGATAGCTTGTGGGTTTGCATTACCCTAGATTCAAGGGTTATCCAGGAACGTTCCCCACTGGGAGTTATTTTTATCCTCTCCCCCTCCCCACCCCATTTCATTTAACAGATCATGATTTATAACCATCTGCAATACTGTGAAATCTCTTAGGCCTAAGCTGGGTGGCTTAGTTGGCCCGGGGGTCGTCCAGACCCGCCAAGATCGCAGGTTCAACCAAGAATGCGTAAGTGTAACAACAAGTCGTCGTGTCTCTGTCTCTCTCGCCAATGAATACATTTTAAAAAACCTTTTAAAATTTGCTTGAATTTTCTTCACAGCAGTTACCTAATTTTTAAAATTCTCAATTGCTTCTTCGTTCCATTGACCGAAGCACCTGGTTTTCAGTCAGAAAGCCTTGATCCAACAACACAGAATGCCAAGCATTGTGATTAATCTAAAACGTGGTACAGAACAATGGGATTCCCCAAACCTCAGAAATGTGTCAAATGAAAATTCTATTCTTTCAGATGGAGCTCACGGTAGGCAGACAGGTGCTAGAACTTGTTTAAAATGCTTTTCTCCTTGACCCATGGTTTCCTTCTTCCACAAAGCAATACTCCCATCCCAATTCACATGGAAGAACCAACTTCTCCAAAACAAAAGATGAAAGAAAGATGGAAGAAACTGGACCCGTGGCAATAAAAACGTATTTTGCTGGTGGCACATTAGTGGACTACCCTTAACTCCCATCCATTTGGCAAGTTACTCTTTCATTTACATTCACATCCAAGTCCACAAAATGACCCCGGCACGCAGGGCCTTCTCCAGAGCCCTTGGGTGTTCTGGCATTCCAGAACCTCCGGATTTGAACACGGCACCTGCACAGCACACCACACCACGGCCTCAATGGCATCTGGGCAGCACCCCGCAATCCAGTGCATTCCATGTGTGATGCGTATGACCGGTAGCCCAAGGTGGATGAATAAGGGCTGTATAAATGGCCTCAGCCCAATTCTGCCCCCAAATGAGTTTTGATGTCCCCTCTCCCTGGCAAAATAACAACTTTTCTTTCTTTGGTGGCTTGTCTTTGGAGTTTGATATAAAAAGGGACCTCAATCTCATTTATAAACTATAGAGGGAGCCCCCCCACCCCACATCCCTTCCCCATCTCCGCAGGTCGCTGAGCTACTACAGCAGTTCAAGAGCAAATCTGAACTACAGATTTGGTTGAAAAGCCTTGTTCTTTACCCTGGGCTGCTGTGCTGAGTGAGAGACTAAGGTGGAAAGTGGAAAAGAGTATCAGGACATCCTTTATAGCCAAGGTCAGTGCCAAGATTCAATAGAGCAGCATTCTCCACAAGTTAGCATGCTGGGTGGTGCAAAGAAAGCCTGCGTCCGAACTACCAACAGCGGAAACCAAGAACCCCCGGCCACAAACACCAGGAAGCAGCTTTCGTGAACCCTTCCCCCACTGCGTATCTGGCCTCCCAGTGGTAACACTGAATTTGGAACAAATCCCAATGTTGCTTCGCAACACTGAATCTACCTTGAGGTATTATGATGATTTCAGTCATTCAAGAAATACTTGAGATCCTACTATGTTTGCCGGTGGCGGGGGAGGGGGGTCACTGTGCTGAGCAATGGGCACGGGTGGCTAAACCCACACATCCCAGCCCCCCACAGGACTGGGGGCCTAGTGGACAATGCCACAAGGCAGGACAAAGGCTAACATCAGGTCAACTCCTATTCCAGCCCGAGGAAATCCAACCCGGGCCAGGTCCTAAAGAGCAGAACTGGAACTAGGCAAGCAAAAGGCAGAGGAAATGCGACTTAACTAAGAGCTCCAGACAAAAGAAAGGGTTTGGGCCAAGACCAAAGGTGAGAAAGACCACAGCAGTCTGAACCAATTCGGTGTGCTTGGGCCCCGTGTCTAAGGGGGGGCCAGGCCAGGCAAGGATGGCAGTAGTAAAAAATGAAGCGCAAAGGTAAACTGTGGCACGGTCGCGTGGGCACTGTGGACCACGTCAGAGTCGGGGCTTCCCAGAAAGCAGCGGTGGCCGCAGGTGGGCCTCCTCCTCTGCCCCGCTTTGTGCCTTCGGCCAGGGACTGCCTGGAAAGTTAACGAGGCGACAAGAACTACTCGAGGCCTAGTCTCTGCTGGGCGCTGGCCAGATGGGACGGCCCATGTCAGGGCAACAAAAGGATGGCCGCACCACCAAAGGGCCCGACAGGCCACAGCCTGCACTCTCCCTCCCGGACCACGACCACCACCTGCACCGGCAGCAGCCTAGGCCAGTCACTGGGCCTGCTCCACGGAATCACCCCACAGGGCAAGCAAGGGGTTCACTCGGATTCTCCCGGGACACACCCCGTCGCTTCCGCCCGAGCCAGGGCTCCCGGGGAGCGGGGACCGAGGAGGACCGAGGAGGACCGAGAGGAGTACGGAGAAGAGCAGAAGAAGGCAAAGGAAAATCCGGGAGGACGACGAAGATCTGGGAGAACAACAAGGACCCCCGGCCGGACGCCCCTCCCCCATACCGCGCGGTCATCCCCGTCCGCGCGTCCCCCGGAACGGCTGACCGTCGCCCTGTGCGAGCCCCCCGGCCCCTTCTGTGTCTGCCCATAGCTCGTACCCCAGCGGCGGCAGCAGCGGAGACCCACGGAGAAACACTCACCAGTGAGAAAGCGTAGTACAGGAACCGACGGAATCCGCTACAGACCCACCCAGCGCCCGCCGTCCGCTCTCGCCCCGCCTCGTGCGCAGGCAGTTTGCGTCATCACGTCACCCCGCCCCTTTGCCAACGTTGTCCTCGCCTCTGTACGACCTATCTTTCCTCCCCTCCCCCATACGCCGGCATCTGAGTGCGCAGGCGCAGACTCATCCGCGGTTTCCGCCTCTGCGCAGGCGCCGTGCCCCTCCCACGGCGGTTAGCCATATAGATGCTGGGGGTGGGGGAGAGGTCAAGCGTAGCCTCTTCTCCTTTACCAAGATGGCGGCTCGTCCCTGTTTCGCCACAGTTCCCACCTTGTGAGCCTGATTTCCTTACGTTGATAAGACTGGAACAGGTAATGCGATTCTTCGCCTGCGGGTGACTAGAGTGAGGGGAAGGGAAATTCTTTAGAATGAGCTAAGTGACTTCTGAGGAGAAGAGAGGAGGTCAAGGGAAGGCAGGTTGCGGTAAGAGTGCAGCACGACCGCAAGGAGAAGCGCCTTTGCCTTTGGCTCTCCCCTGCAGGAGATGGCGGCAGCACCGAGCTGGGAGCGCTGGAGCGGGGCCGGGCAGGGGGCGGCAAGCCGACCAGCGGGGCGGTTCTAGCCTCCTGCCGCCGCCGTCTCGGTGGTTGTGGCCCTGGCGTCGATTGGCTGCCGCGGGTCACGTGGGTCGGAGGGCCTGGTCGCGGACCACAGAGTCGGGCGCGGGTCCCCGGAGACTCGGCCTTCGTGCGCCCGGGGCTGGGGCCTGCGCTCTGGGGTGGGGCGGGGCGGGGCGGGGCGGCTCCTCGCCCTCCTGTAGTCTGGGTGGCGAGGTGAGATCTGGAGGGGGCACCCCCAAGCCCACTGCGGCCGCGCGGCTCGGGGACCGGAGGGCGACGCGCCGGGCCGGCCGGGGCGGGAGCAGCGCTGCCCCCTGCCACGCCCGGGGTGTCCTTCCTCCCTCCCTCGCGGCGGCCTGCAGGCCGGGCAGCCGTCCGACACTCTGCTCAAGGCTGGGCGCGCACGCC
This sequence comes from Anoura caudifer, assembly GCA_004027475.1. Classification (NCBI taxonomy): domain Eukaryota; kingdom Metazoa; phylum Chordata; class Mammalia; order Chiroptera; family Phyllostomidae; genus Anoura; species Anoura caudifer. The sequence continues at coordinate 31,331 of PVKU01008699.1, read as the reverse complement.
CGCGCACAGGAAGCCTTTGTAGCTCACGCCCGACTCGAAATGAACGCAGTCTCGGGTCTATGACGGGCGATGGCATCGTGTTTGTGGGGAACCTGCAGCTGTTTCTGACACTAGCGGATACGGAGGGCGGTTTTTGGAAAGCGGTTAGGTGCTCGGGGCCAGCTGCCATATATCCTCTCTGACGCGCCTGAGAAAACGGGAGGGCCAGCCTTTGCGTGCAGTTCGACTACTACGTAAAACCACCGGAAAAACCGGCCCATGTGCTATTTATGAAACAACGCTGCTGGTCGAATGAGACATCAGGATGAAGGATGGCTGGCCCTTCTGCTTTGGGTTTTGCTCCGGGCCCACCATCTCCTGGCCGTCTTCGGCCCTCCGGCAGCGGCTTCACCTGCGTTTGGGGTCGGCTTAAGAACACTCACGTTCTTGGCAGGTGGCTTTCTTAGAGGCCTGATAAGAGAGGGTGTTACAGTCAGGACTGGTCTGAGGCAGCTGATTGACGGTCATGTGTGGGAGCAAACCTGGAATTACATAACATGGAGGTTTATGGTTGGTCATTTTGAACACTCCACGTACCCCCACGCTGAACTCATTAAGCACGGTAAATGTTAGGTGTTTGGAAGCAGCGTTTAGTTGGGAAGGTATTTGGTTTTCAGTGGCTTTTGTCGTGTGACTTCCAGTTCTCTGGGTCTGAAACGGCAGTCTTTCGTAAGGTCTGGGCTTGGAGGAAACGGAGCGTATCCCTCGATCCTTGAGGGAGAACATCTGAAAGCCTGTTAAGTAACTTGCGCCGAGGATTGAACTTCCCGAAGCTTGTTCAGCTGGGTACGCGCACCGTTTGGGCGCTCACCTCCGCTGATCAAGAGAACACCACCTGGGACGCGCAGGGGGCATGAGGAGAGCACCCCTGAGGTCACTGGGCCGCACTGCGCAGCACCTCCGGGCCCGTGGGGTCCCCGCCGCAGCTCCCTCTCCAGCGGGCCAAGCTGACTTCTCAGCTGCCAGATGGGAGAATTTCTTCTTGAAAAAACACTTCTTGAAAAAATTTTTTTTTCCTTTAGTTTTGCTGTTTGGGGCTTTCGATGGTCTCACTTGAGCCTCATAACTCATTTCTTCAACAGTTCAAACGCAGGAAACGTTTATGTTGAATTGCTGTGGGCCATACACTGCCGAGTCTGGGGGTGCAGAGATAAAGAGGAGTAGACGTCTTTTCCCCTGGAGCAGTTTATGGTCTACTCTGGAGGGTTTACTGGTGAAAGAGTAACTAGTTTACAGGGGTCCAAGGGCAGTAGTGGAGATAGGGCTACCTGTGGACAGAGGAAGGAGGAGGCAGCATCACCTGTTGGAAAGTCTTCCCAAAGCACGTGTTTTCTTTTGTTTTTAAATCTTATAATTTTATTTTTGGGGGGAAGGGAAGGAGAGAGGGAGAGAAACATCAGCGTGTGGGTTGCCTCTTGTGGGCCCCTGCTGGGGACCTGGCCCCCAACCCAGGTATGTGCCCTGACTAGGAATCGGACCAGCGACCCTTTGGTTCACAGGCTCCCGCTCAATCCACTGAGCTGCACCAGGCAAGGGTAGAACGTGTTTCTTGAACTGGGGTTTGGAGGATGAATAAGCTTTGCCAGGTGGAGTTGGCAGGTTGGGGAGTCCCAGGCAGGAAGACCAGCTGATGCAAAGGGGCTGTGCAGCTGCAGAAGCTAGGAGTGTCTTGGCAAGAGCTGGAGGACTTGGTGCATTTTGACCCCTCGGAGGGTGACAGGCTTGCTGAGAGCTGGTGGGGAAGGACGTGGTGCCCATCAGTAAGACCTGTAGGGTTTCTGGTGATCACACTGTCCGCCACGGTGACTTGCGACCTTCAGTCCCAAGCGGATCAGATAGATTCTCCATTAATGCTTCCCTGAACTGAAACGTAGTCACTTACCAAAAGGTCTTGAGCAGAGAGCACACTGTTGGAAGCACTGAGGGGCAATTTTACAGGGTGGGGAAGAAGTAGGTTTGCAGTTGTGCCTTGTGAAGCGTGGGGTTTATTCTTGTGTTATTGTTTACCTACTGTTGCATTGTTTTCCATACGGACAACTGGAAGCTTTTGCCGTGCGCTGTGTTTGGTATCACCCCTTCAGCACGCATCCCTCGCCCAGGGCCAGTGACCATACGTGGGAAGGCCCTTCCCTTTTCTGCTGAGGAATAGCCAAGCTCCTGGGAGAAACAGTGTGCAGCCGAGTTCTCCGCTGCTGAGGTGGGCAGCAAAAAGCCTGAGACACGTGCAGTAACAGTTTCTGACCAAGCAGAAGAGCAGCCGAGAACATCAGTGTGTCGGAAGGCCTTTTCCTATAAGTTACAGAAACACCACGGCATTCAACGTCTGACAACCAACAGAAGAATCAAACTCTTTTCGTGTGTATACACTTTAAAAGTTGATTATGTAAGTTGCTTCGGGCTAAGTGAAATTTTCTTTCTCGAGTCAGAGACGTTTTGGAAGTGACAGCCCCGGCAGGCTGTCATGTTACCCGCCCCACTCGGGCTCCGCGGAGGCCGCGGCGTCGCGTGGAGTCAGCCGTCTCGATGGCTGTTGATCCGGCAACAGTACATTGGCTGAGCGTGCTCTCCTTCGCCACTTTCTGTTGGCATTCGTGTGAATTTTAAAAATAAAGAGCAGTTTTATTTCAGATCAAGTGTGTATCTTCCTGTCATTTTTAAGAGATCAAATAATCTGAAAAGGCTTGCGAGGAAAAACTACGAATTTCCTCCCCCCTCCGTGTGTCCTGCCTTGCGGGGTACCCACGTTTGCTCTCAGCTGACCCCTCTGGGCTTTGCCGCCACCTCTCATGTGGTAAAGTGTGCGCTTTACTTGGTCGTTTGGGGCTCTTCCCTCCTGTGTCGCACGTTCTCCTCACTTGACTCTGAGAGCAGATGCGAAGCAAGTTTTCTTTTACCCTTTGCCGTGTAGACACATACATGGCTGCCCAGAGCAGGTGCGTCTTTAACTAGTCAGTATTTGGCGTTTATGTTGACTAGACAGTGTCATTCATGGATCATCTTCCTTTCCTGGACAAATTTTTGTTTTCCATGAAGTTCTTCTGAGTCTTGTTTTGTTTGTTTGTGTATTTGTCACCAAAACTCGACACCAGCTTCACCAATTTGTCTAGATCTTTTCAAGAAATTGAGTCCTTTTTACCTGATGAGATTCCATGTATTAACCTCATCGTGAGTAAGTCTGTCCAGGCCTGCAGCCTGCTGGAATCCCCCTGAAGCTCTCACTGCCCCTTTTGCGTTGGGGCCCCCGGTTTCCTGGAACCATGTTTTTCTTTCTCTTTCTTGGTGTTTCCCCCTCTCATTTTGATGGAGCAGTTCCTCAAGGTGTTGTCTAGGAAAAGATGCACAGGAGGGAAAGTTTTGAGAACCTGCATGCTTGGAAGTCCTTACTCCCCTTGTCACTGAGTGGGGGTGCGGCACCACTGTGCTGCTCTGTGCCCACCTGCCAGCGGTAGCGCTGAAGCCTTTCTGGGTCACTGCCTCCTTTGTAGCTTCAAGGATTTTCGTTCTGTAAGATTGGAAATAGTGTACTGTTGTGCCTTGGAATTTGTTTTTCTCTAATGTCTTGCCCACACTTGGAGTTATTTGGGAACTCGTTCTTCAAAGCTGGGCAGTTTTCCTGATTTATTGCTTTGATTTCTTCCCATTCACTTTATTTCTAGAATGAAGCTCTTGGAGCACAGGTGGCAGACACAAGGCCCGCGGCCTGAACCCGGCCCCCCACCTTACTTTATCCAGCCCGGCACCTTGTTTCTACCTGGTGGCAGCGCCGAGCTCCTTGCCCCTGGTTAAGGAGCAGTCACGTTTACACAGTCCTAACATTACATCTGGCCCTTTGAAGGCAGCCTCGAGGCTGATGCGGCCCCTGGGGAACATGAGTCTGACACCCCTGTCTTAGAGCTTCTGGAGTGACCCTGATTTTCTTAGGTGTTCCATTTTCTTTCTGGGAGACATTCTCAACTTTATCTCTAATTCTGTTTCAAAGAGCTTTCTCTTGTTCTCTCCATTCCTATTTTGTCATCTCCTGTTTTTTCATGGATCTGGCATCTGCTCTGAGCACATTAGCGCGTTTTACAGTTTTCTTTCCCTGAAGTCACTGTTTCCTTCGTGCTGCTTTCTGTTTGCGTGGGGGCTTTGCTTTTCTCAACAGCCTTGTCTGGGCTGCTCGGTGGTAGTCGCCTACCTGCTCATTTGTCAGGGGTCCTCTGTGCCCATGGTTGGGTTGGGCCTCTCTCGAGGCACCTGGCAGGGCCATTTCCTGAAAACATCCTGTCAGCTTCCTTGGGTCTCTTCGGATTATCCGGAAAATGTTCAGTACCTTCCAGCCTCTCATTTGGCTGCCTGTGTGCAGGGGGCAACGGGAGGGAGAAGGCTACAATCTTAATAGTAACTCAGGAAGAACCTGCTTCCTCTGTTCTCAGAAAGGTTCCCACCCTCCACCCTGACAGGTGTCCCAGTCCAGAGATTCTATTTCTCTTTCGAAACCGAGACAAACTACAGCCTTTGGCCAGGGCTGGGAGGTAAAACTGTCCTCCTTGAAAGCTTTTTCTTTTTTTTAAAGCATTTTGAAGATTGTATTTATTTTTAGAGAGGGGCAGTGAGAGAGAGAGAGAGAGGGGGGGAGAGAAACATCGATTTGCCTGAGACACATTGATAGGCTGCCTCCTGCATGCCCCCAACTGGGGACCTGGCCTGCACCCCAGGCATGTGCCCTGACTGGGAATCAAACCAGCGACCTTTTGGGTTGCAGGCTGTCACTCAACCCACTGAGCCACACCAGCCAGGGCTGATAGTCTTTTCTTACCACTTTTGCCTGAGTGCCCTGTAGCAACATTCTTTTTAGCCTACAACTTGAGTTTCACGGAAATTTGTAGTTTTTTCTACTCTTTGCTTCTCTTCTTAGTAGTAGCCCGGCTATGGATTTGGCTTTGTCTTACTGTGCGCTGAAACGCCGTGGCAGAGAAGTGGCAGAGGTGTGATTAGGTTGGTCTTCAGAGTCAAATTGCCAGTAAGCAAAGCAAGGTTTCAGTTTTCGTTAATGGTCAAAGAGTTGACATTGAAATCACATTTCCCTACAGATGGGGAAGAATAAGCACGGCCATTTTAGTTACTAAGGGTGAGGGGTCAGGTGAGGGTCAGGTGAGGGTCAGGTGTACATGGTTGGTGGCGGTTGTTGTGGAGTAGAGCGGAGCCGTTGGGGGTCCCTGGGCCTTCGCGCGCCTCCCTGGTCATCGCGTGACTGTGTCTCTAAGACTTGACCCTGTGCAGCTACAGGCTCCCACGGGCGGAGGATACTCTTTCCAGCGGTGTTTGTAATCACCAAAGAAAGGGTAGGGGGAAAGCAGCGCCAGCGGGCGGGGTGGGGGGGGGTGTTATTAAGTCAAGTTGTGTTCATCCTATTCAGGTGGTTGCTGACTGGCCAGTTTGTATGTAAAGCTTGGGAAGGCAGCACGACGGATTTTCTAATGAAAATGAGTGTCGCAAGTGGTGAAACAATGCATTAATGCGATCCTGTTTTTACATAAACCACGTATTAATATATCTAAGGAAAAAACCTTAAACGAAACAGTAAGTTTGAAGATAGCTCTTGGTGAAGAGTCATGCGGGATTGCCAGTTTTTGCATTGTTTTGTTGCAGTTGAATTTTATGGCATTTTCATGCTAAAAATCGCATTCCCTGGGTGACCGCTGCAGCACGCTTGCTGCCGTGTCAGTGAGGTAGCGCAGTCAGCATCATTGCAGCCCCTCAGCCCTGCCCTCCTAACCCAGGCTCTGCTGTGGGTGAAGAGCCCTGTCAGAGGCTTAGCTGTGCCCCAAACCCACCCCTGGGACAGCAGGCTGCACCTGGGTTGGGAGAGGCAGGACGGGGCCGGGGCAAGTGCCATCGGGCCATCAGTATGGATTCGTTCAGATGAGTGTTTTCTGAAAACTCCCTTGGATTTGCCCTTTATTTGTATGCGTTGATGTCCCCTGGCGGGGCGGGGGGTTGGGGGTGGCTTGTGAGAGGGCCGCAGTGCTTGTGTCTCAGATGCAGGCTGCTGGGCATGGGTGCTCCAGCTGGGACAGGGTCAGGTGTTCCCAGGGGTGGGGAAGGAGTGCTCCTCTGGGCTGGGAGTCAGGAGCCCGGACTTCAGTGTGGACTTGCTCTTCATCAGCCCTGGGACGCTGGGTGTTTCTTGGTCTGTAGGACTTGAGCTTCTTCCATTTAAAGATTAGGAAGCTGAATCTTTGTGGTTCCCTACTCCGCTGCCCACCTTTGAAGGCTCTGAACCCTTGGTCACCTCAGTTCATCAGCAACTGGACCTGGAAGGATGACACGAGGAGCCGACGGTCCCGCTCGTAGCACCCACCCTGTGCTTCCTTTCACATGCGCGTGAGTGACACGCACAGCTTTGCCTAGTAAAGCTCTGGTCCTTTGCTGCCCTTCTCACGTGCCAGGCAGCATGCCCTTGTTTGCCGCAGTGGTTTGGCCCGGCGACTTTGCCCCCTGAGAACATCTGGCAGCTGTGGGGAGCCTTTTTGGTTGCCGTGACACAGCTGTGTTACTGGCACGCACTGGGTAGGGTGCAGAGGTGCGCACCCCCCTATGGGCCCAGGACAGCCCCACAACGAGGGACTGACTCACGCAGAAGGTCAGCCGCCCTGACTTGGAGCAGCCCTGCTTTCCAGGGTCAGTCCTTGAAAGGGCTCCAGGATGTAGCCCTCGCAGGCCCTGTCTCTCCGTTGAGAGTAGACTGGTGAGTGAAGCCGCTTCCAGGAGTGACTGAAGCAAGGCTGTGTCCCCTGCACTGTTGGAGTCCTCAACGTCACAGATGCTGACGAGGGGGATGCCGATAGAAAACCCTCACTGAGCTGTTTGTCTTGTGTCCCATGGAGTTTTGAATATCTCTCATTGATTCAGTCATCAAGCAGGTCTTTTTAACCAAGTACGTATTCATCAGTAGGTCCAGGTAAGGAAGTGAAAAAATCAAAGCCCTGGTCCTAGTGCATTCAGGGCTCATCTCCATGGTAACCTGCAGGTCAGTCCATATGCGGCCACCGTCAGGGGTCAGCTTTCCACTCCAGGCTCTCTCTGGACTAGCGTGTCCATCATCCTGTTGCAGCCGCCCGGTTGCATCACCTCTGGCCACCTGAGCCAGGTCTCGTGAGGTGACCCCCTCCCCTCTTGGTCTCCCCTGCCCCCACCCCCCAGTCTGGGTCACAGGCTAAGGCGTCACTTGACTTGGACCCTTGGGGTGCAGCAGGTCACCTGGTCCTGCAGGTGCTTATTTCCAGGGGATGCACTGACAGCAGCACCGTGCCGACTGCTCAGAAGAGAACGTGGGAGCACCTGTCCTTTGCTGACTCAGGGTGAATGACAACAGGCTGCCGGTTTCAGGATCGCTCTCTCGGCTCCGCGGGAGATGCTGGGTGCTGAAGGAAGCCTGTCCGAAGGCCAGGCCCCACCGTGGTGCTCTTGTGCTTCGGCGGCCGCTGGGTCTGTGGCCTCGGCAGACAGGGTCTCAGAGCAGCTTCCTCTGAAGGTTTGGATGAGGTTGGGCTGACAGGCTGCTGAGAGGCAGAGGCGTGTGCTGACCGCGTGCCTCTGCAGGAGAGCTGCTGCTGCTCAGGCCCCATGCCTACTCAGGGCCCGCGGGTGCTCAGGCTGCCGTGCGTTTCTACGGAAGTACTGCCTCTGTTATCGGCATGGTCCTTCTGTCTAACTGGCTGGCATCTTGTTTGAGGAATGTGAGCTGGGGATCAGTTTCTGAAGTGCAGCAGTAGTAGCAGTAGTTCTTGGCCTTGCTCTGCTAAGTGGGAGAGGACGCTGCCTGGTGTCCCCTCTGGCATTGACCGACGACCTCCGGCCCTGAGATCAGTGACCGCACTTGAAGCTTCTGCACATGGCACAGGCTGAACCCGTGCTCCTCTGGGTTCCTTTCTGGAGGAGGAATGATGTCAGCTTCTGTGGGGTGCGTTCAGTATGTGACATTACTCTTCTGCAGAGACTGGGAGACCCTTCTGGGAGGTTCTGTGCTGTGGACTTGGGGCCTTACGCTCGGCCCCTGCACCACCTGGCCTGAGCGGCTGCAGTTGGGTGAATGGGGGTGGGGAAGCGGGGCGCTGGCAGTCAGTCTCCGTGACGCTGCCCAGGGCGGGCAGGCGCAGGAGGGCCTGGTGGCTGAGCTCTCCCCTGCACCCTGGTTCTCAGTCATCGGAAAACCTCTGGGGGCGTGGTTCCAGGGGAGGGAAAGCTGTCTTCTTGTAGGTGCCTCGATGGCAACCACCTGCATGGCAACCGCTCCTCACCTATCAGGAGTGCTGCCCCCGGAGGCTCTGGAGAGCGTTGCTCTCCTGCAGAGGTTGCCAAAACAGACAACCTTGGGGGACGTGGCCAAGCTAGAGAAACTGCCCTCATCCCAAAAGGACCAGACACCTTGGAACAAATAGGCTAGAGAGGAAGAGGGAACAGTAGGAGTATAGAGTTAAGTAATTTTTGAAAGAGGGCCATGTATTTGGCATTTTTTGCTGCTTTTGACAGTGGGGTTGAGGCGAGGGACTGGCTGAGATGCTCCCTCCTGTAACCAATGTAAAATGTATGGTTTTTGATTCTGTGCTGTGTAGGGTTGAAACTATTACCCTTTCTAAAACTATTCTTTAAAAATTAAAGATGAAAGAGGGAAGGATGGCCCTCCACAATCTTTTCTGCCTTTCTGCTGCACCGGCGTGACAGCTGGGCACGTGTCCCTGGAGAGCGTGCCGCCTCTTCTTCACGCTGGCGGCGGCACCCTGGCACCCAGCGGTCGGGAGTCAGCAGTTGCTGCCGGGCGCCTGGCGGAACAAAGTCAACTAAGTGTGTTGCGTTATGCTGACAGATTCTACTTTGTAATGTAGATGTTGCTTTTCACTTCGCTCTTGTGTAATTTGTTTCTAATTTTATTACTATTTAGCTCATTTGTAAATATCTTTCAAATGGAATTACTGGATTATATTCACTGTTTCAACTTGGTAGTTAGGTGGCCCTGCAGCAGGGATTTAAATCCGGTGTGTGAGATTCATCTGAAGAGTACATTTGTTGTCTTTTGAGGCCAGGCTTCTGTTTTGCTTCGCTGGCCTATGCTTGGAGCCGACCTGCGAGCCCCTGAGACCAGAGCTCTGTTGCCTTGTGGCTGCTTGGTGAGGAGTTGTGCTGCCAGGCAGCCCGGGCGCGGGGCCCCTTGGCTCCCAGGCGTAGCCCTGTGGTCTCGGAAACGTCCAGACGAGAGCCAGCTGCAGCCAGGGCAACCCGTCCAACTTGGTGCTGTTGGGCCCACCCTTCCTTAGCTTGCACAGGGGCTGGAGGCGACCGCACAGCCCCTTGAGGTCAGTAAGCGTAGAACCGTCTGCGAGGCTGGCTGGGCAGGCGGGAAAGGCGGCTCTGGCGTCGAGTCAGCAGGTGGCCTTTCAGAGCCAGGCGGCTCTCCCTGGGGCTGCGCTGGAGCCTCTGCGTTTGGAGCGGTGTGGTGCCTCAGCCTCCCTCTCGTCCTGGGTTGGTTGGGGCTTCCAGATGCCTCGCTGCCCAAGGTGCTGCTGAGCTGGAGAGCGTGTGCGGGCAGCTCTGGCCCTTGATTTCTTCCGAGACACCTTTTGGTTTCAGGCTGTGCTGGCGGTTTCAGGACCAAACCTGCAAGCAGGAAATGGCTTGCGAAGGGCTCTGTAGGTCTTGCCCTGCCAGGGCGCCAGGGCGGGTAAGTTTGTGCCCCCTGCTGGGGCGTGGCTTCGCTGGGGGCCACTTCATTGCAGCCCGTTCAGAACTTCCCTAGGATGCATTAGGTGGCTTCTTACAAGAAAATTGTAACCCGTCTTCTCATCGCCTCACTCCAGTTCTGCCGTGGCTGGCGTGTGCGTGGGGGGTGTCTTTTCCTCTGCTAAGCCCTTGCCTGGTGGTGTGGGCACTTTCCTCCCCTAGCCCCCAGGTTGCTCCCCTGTCCTGGCAGCGCCACCCCACCCCCCACCCATGCAGCCCAGCTGGTTCCTGTGCTGGTGTCTGTGGGCGGGTGGTCACAGTCAGCAGTGCCCTCCCCTCCGAACATGGTGTCTGAGTTGCTGGGGAGGCGGGGGAGGGGGGACTGAGAGCCTCTGAGAGGTCTGGGTCCTGGGGAGGAGCCAGCGGGGGTCCCCACTTGCTGCCCTTGGTGTCTGGGCTGTGCCACCAGCAGCCTCCTCAACACGTTCTTATGGCTTAAAATTATGCTTTCCTGAGCTTGGAACAAACGATGGGTAACAGACTCAATTTGCATAAGTGTCTTGAAGCTGAGGTAAAGCTTTGCTGTGCTTTGTAACATGTGGGTGATACGTGCGCTGGTCTCCACAGCTGCTCTCGTGATGAAACGTATCTAAGTAATCTGGGTGTTGGGTTGGAGCTTGAATGGTCAGTGTCGTTTGCCACCCCTCTCCTAGTTTGATGTGTTTCTTTGCAAATGAAGGCATTTCTTTTTCTTTTTTAAAAGATTTTATTTATTCATTTTCAGAGAGGGGGGAAGGGAAGGAGAAAGAGGGAGAGAAACATCAGTGTGTAGTTGCCTCTCAGGCACCCCATACTGGGGACCCGGCCCACAACCCAGCCACGTGCCCTGACTGGGAATCGAACCAGCAACCCTTTGGTTCGCAGTCCGTGCTCCATCCACTGAGCCACACCAGCCCAGGCGAGGTATTTGTTTTTCTAATTACAAATTTAGTGTTATCCACCATTAGTTTTTTAAAAACTCTCTTATCCTTATGGAGGAGTCATGAGTGTCGTGCAAAACTCTCCTGAACCCCTGAGTAAGCTGGGAACACGAGCCCTCCTCACCCCCTGGCTCCCTCGGCGTGTTTCCCGCAAACCAGACACCATCTTCCTTCACCACGTGCCGCCGTCCACCCAGGGCGTTGACAGGGATGCCGTGCTGCCTTCAGACCCACGCGCATCTCCTGCGAAGGGCCAGTGCAGAGTGGACACTCGCTCCGTCTTCCCTCGGCGTTCCCGACCTTCACACTGTGTTGCTTTAATAGGCTGTTGTGTTGCAGGCCGTCGCTCAGTGTGGGTTTGGTGTCCCTTTTTCATTACCTTTGTTAAACTTTGGGGGTGACGTTGGTTCATGAGATGGTGTAGGTTCCAGGTGTACAGTCCTGTGATGTGTCACCCGTATGTTGCGTGTGTTTCCGTTTGATTAGATCCAGCCTCTTTGGCTGCACCAGCGAGCGCAGGAGGGGAGTGGGGTTCTTAGCTTGGCCCTCGTTCTGGTGGAGTGGGCTCTTGGTTTGTCCCGCTGTCCGTGACGTTCGCTCTGACCACCGGACGCAGGTGGCTTCGTCCAGGCTTCTCCACCGGGAGGCCTTGTGGTGAGTGTGCTCTGGGGGGGGGTCCTTGGGAATCTTGGTGTCTGCTCCTGTCACACGCCCAGTTCCTTCATCCGTTGACCTCCATCTATGCTGACAGGTCGGCTACCTGTTCACTCAGTAGGTTATCACCCTGTGTTATTGTCATCTGTTTTGCTGCTCCTGTGTCCCCAGGTTGGACCAGTGGGAGCCTGTTAAGGCCAGCCTGCGTCTTTCTGGGACGCGCCCGCGTCCACGTAGCCCTTGTTGCTTTCTGGTGCCACCAGATCCTCTGGGCTCGTCACGTGCTTTCCTGCCCCAGACCTGGGTCAGCCTTGAAGGAAGCGCGGTTCCTTTTTACAGCAGTCGGTACTCAGACTTTCATAATAGTCATGTCTATTTTCACGTCTATATGTTGAAAAACATGCCTTTATCCGATGCCTGCAGCTTCAGTGTAACACCGCAGCGTCCGTCCTGGTTTCCCCCGTTCCAGACCGGTGGCTCCCTTTTCCTGCCGTGACAGTCTTAGATGCCAGCGATCCCTGTACATGTATTTGACGACTCATTCTGTGTGCTGGTCTCATGCTGCTGTCCCCCCGCCCCCCACAGATGCCTCTGCCCTCTCCGTCTCTCTCAGCCGTGCAGACGCCCTGTTGTGTGTGTGGAAGCTCACGTGCTAGTTTTTAAAAAGCAGGTCCTGTGTGCCGTCTTGCCCTCGCCACGCACCTGTCGTACGGCTTCAGAGTGACACTGTGTGGTGACCACCTTCTCACTGACGCACGCCTGTGTGCTTCCTAGTGCTTTGCCCATGGACAGTGCTGGTGGGAGCCTTCCTGTGCACATCGTACCTGTGCCTCCTGCCTGCGCCTCTGCCGTCTGCAGAGTAGCTGTTTTGCAGTGTGACAGACGTGTGTATATGTGTGCACACGTACATCTGTCACCGCGTGTCTTTGCAAGGTCGGCAGGCCTCGTCTCCCTCCCCGTCTCCCAGGCGGTATCACTTTGTCCGTCCTCGCTGTCTCGGAGTGCGGGCTGGGGGTGAGCGGGTGGGCCTGTCACGGTGCGTCCACCTTCTGTGATCCAGTGCTGACATGTCTTAGCCGGTTCAGATGGTTCTGAACAGAGAAAAACCACTTGCATCCTGCCTTCTGTACTTGATAGTCTTTGCTATGGCAAAATTCTAAGCTTTGGGGAGGTCAGCTGAGTCGACCTCCTCGGTGCTGTCTGCAGCCTGTGTCGTCACTGGGCTCTCCCCAGGGTGCAGGGTCTCCTCCTCGGTCTCCTCGAGGCGGGGCTGTTGTCCTCCACTGCTCTGATCTGGCTGAAATTGATTTTGGAGCAGGCTGGGGGGTAGGGATTGCCCTTTATATTTTTTCAAAATGGATAGCAAGTTGGCCTAATTAATTCTCTCTTTTGCCTTGTCTGTCCTTCCTGCTAATTTGAAATGGCACTTGTATTGAAAGACAAACTCACAGATTCCCATGAGTTCTGTTTAAAACAGCACGTTTGCTCTCTCATGTCTCTGGAGGCTAGAAATTGGAAACCAGGCAAGGTCACGCTCCCTCCGGGGCTCTCCAGGGCAGAAACGGTTGTTCGCCTCTCCCAGTGTCCAGAGACCGCCCCCATGGCCCTTGGTTTGTGGCTGCATCCCTGCAGCCTGCCTCAGTCTTCACAGGGCTCTTTCCTCCCCGTTGTGTTTCTTGGGAACCTTTTGACACTTGCGATGGCAGGTAGGGCAGTCTCCTGGGGATCTTTAGTTTAATCACATCTGGAAGGACTGGGTGTTTGGGTGGCCATTATTCAGCCCACCACGGATACTGTTTGACATTTCCTTGGGGATACAGATGAACTTGGGAGAACAGACATCTTTGTGGTAAGTCTCCTGGACTGTGACTGAGCATCGCCACACTTGGGGCCTTGTGTGCATATGCGCGCATGCCGTTTGCTTGCAGAACCTTCCTTCAGTTTTCCTAGCTTTTCATGGTAACAGAGGGGCCTTCGGGTGGGTGATCATCTGCAGACAGTGGCTTTGTCTCTTTGCTTGTACAGGTGTCTTCAGGTTGCATGATTGATAGCCTTTGGCAGCAGTAGATGTCTTTGCCATTTTGTTACTTACTTCAGTAGGGTGACTTTAGGTTTTAACTAAATACAATACATTTTACTTCTGGGAAGTATCATTACTGTAGCCATTTCTATCTATCCCTGATAGTAAATTCCATAGGAAGCAAGCAATATCTGCTGAATTTCATCAGTGTTTGGAGCATTTTTCAGTGGCCATTGACCAGTCATGTACACCTCATTATTTGTCCTCCTGGGCTATCAATGCAAGCTGCACCCACCTGCTAATACTGAATCCCGCTGCATCCCTAGAGTAGACCTTGTTTCGTCTTGTCTTATTTTCTAAACTTAGTGTGGCTTTATCAGGCTGGTGCTCTGTTTAAAATCTAGTATGTCTGTGAGCTGTCCTGTGGTTAGCCGGCAGTCTTGTCTCCGTGCGGGCGCACTGGTGATGGGGAGGCAGACAGCGCCCTGATCGCCTCCTTGGGAACCTCCCTTTCCTTTCCTTCTTTTCTTTCTTTCTTTCTTTTTTTTTTTTTTTTTTTAAATATATTTTTGTTTTCTTTCTTTTTTTAAAGATTTTTAATTTATTTTATCTTTAGAGGGGAAGGGAAGATGAGAGGGGGAGAATATCAATGTGTGGTTGCCTCTTGTGCATCCCCTGCTGGGAACTGGCCTGAAACCCAGGCATGTGCCCTGACTGGGAATCGAACTGCGATCCTTTGTTTTGCAGGCCCGCGCTCAATCCACTGAGCTACACCAGCCAGGGCCTTTCCTTCTTTTCTTAAATATCTGATTGATTGATTCATTCATTCATTGATGTATGTACGTATTTATGTATTTATTTTTAGAGGGAAAGAGAGGGACAGAAACATCTATCGGTCAGCTCTCTCACACACCCTGATTGGGAAGTCAAACCCGCACCCCCAGCCTGTGCCCTGACCTGGAATTGAACTGGCGACATTTTGCTCCATGGGACGACACCCAACCCACTGGGCCACACCCGTGGCAGGGAGCCCCTTTTCCACCATGTGCACGCCATTTGCGGGAGATGAAGCGGTCCAGCTGCATGGGCAGGTTCTGATTGGCTGTGCCTGGCACAGGCCATCTTTGTGGCCCCTTGACTATAGTTACTGGTCTCCTAATTGGCTCGGAACCCAATTAATGCCAGTGAGATACAAAAATAATTTACGGGGTCCCCTTGGGGCAAAGAAGCTCTGACTTCCTTGGGATCTACCTGGAGACACAATGGCTGCCTCCTGTGGCACTGTTCTTGTTTCGGAGCGGGGCGAAGACAGCACTGTGCTTCGCGAGCTCAGCCTGTGTGTTCTTTCCTCTCTGTCGGGCTGCAGAGAGCTCTTTGCTGCTTAGCTGCCTTTTCAGAGAAACTGATTTTGGCTTTGGTTGGCCAACCCACGTGTTTTTTGTTTTAGTTTTGTATTTTACCAGTTCTTTTATTTATTCCTTCTACTTTTAAAAAATTTTTTCTCTATCTTGACTTCAATGCTTAACTCATTTATTTTAATTCTTTTTTTCCCCAAAGATTTTGTTCATTTTTAGAGAGGGGAAGGGAGGGAGAAAGAGAGCGAAACATCAGTGCATGGTTGCCTCTCGTGCACCACCTACTGGGGACCTGACCCAAAACCCAGGCACGTGCCCTGACCGGGAATTGAACCGGCAGCCCTTTGGTTCACAGGCCGGCACCAGTCCACTGAGCCACACCAGCCAAGACCTGGCTGCCTTTCTCGACTGGTGAGTGGGCACAGTGGCAGCAGGCTGATTATGTCCCTTGTAAAGTTCTCTGTCCTCCAGTAACCTAGTGGGTTAACAGCCGCCTTGCTTATGCCTCTCATTTCCTGTTACCGCCGTAACATGTGAATCACACATGGGGCTCAAGTCCGCCTCACTGGAGGCTCCAGGGGCTAATCCGTTTCTTGCGTTTTCCAGCTTCTTGAAGCCTTTTGCCTCTCTTCTGGCCCCTCCCTCCATCTTTCAAGCATGTGATTTTAAGGACACTTGTGGTTACATGTGGGTTGAGCCTGCGTAACTTGACTTGTCTGCACATTCATGGGTTTCTGAACGAAGGACCTGGCTGGCTATCTGTAGGGGCCAAGAGTTAGCCTACGGTTGGCAGTTGCAACGTGGAGATCGTTCTAATTGTATTTTTACATTTATTAATTGGCATTCTTACACAGTTTCACCTTGTTTTGTGTACTCGTTATTGCACTTCACAGATGATGAGTGTTTTACAAATTTTACAAAGGCAAGACTCCACCAGCAAAAAGATGACATCTCACCTTATTGTAGCACTTGCTTTATTGCGGTGGTTTGGACCCAAACCTGCTGTAGCTCTGAGGTGGGAAGGACTGTGTGAGAAAGGTGTCCCTGGCCCGCTCGGTCACCCTGAGATGCAGCTCCAAGCGCAGCGAAAGGAGAAGTGACAATGTCTCCATGTGGAGAACGCGCTGGGGCTGGCAACTTCCAAGGTGACGGTGTGTTTGCAGGGTTCTCCCCCCCGTGTTCTGAACCTGTGGGGAGGTGCAGTGCTGTGTTTCAGCCCCACTGAAAAGCTTTCCTTGCGCGCCTGTTGTTTGTTCTCCCAGGCTGGCTTCTGCGCTCTTTGGACGCGGCCCCGTTAGTCTGGCTGCTGCTTGGCTTTCTGCCGCAGCAGGTGTCCTGTCTGGTCCGTATCCGCCCCAGACCTGGGGTCCGCCGTTCCCTGGGCACGGGCTCCGCACGGTGCCCGTGGTGCGTGGACGCCACAGCCTGTCCGGTGCCCACCCTGTTGTGGCGCATCTCTTAGCCGGCAGGCCTGGGGGCCCCTCCTGACTAGATTGTTCCAATCCACGTGAAAATTTATGAGCTTTTTGCATAAACCTGTATCTTGATGGGATTACCTAGTCACCTTATCCTACAATACATAACATTTTTAGAATGAAAGACGCCTGTTAAGACAGATCCCACTTGGCATATACTGTCAGATCACTGTGTTTTAAAGTGGCTTGTTCTCTGATGTTTCTGCCACCAGTGTGACATTGCAAGCTTCATTTTCTTTTCTTTTTCTTCTTTTCTTTTCTTTTTTTTTTTGGTAAACTCTTGATTGAAGTGCAGTAAACAGACAGTGAACGCTGCAGATCTGAGCCTGTGGCTCAGTGACTCTTGGCTGACTCAGCTCCCCCGCACGACCAGCGTCAGGATAGCGAGCAGGGCGTGAGTGAGCGCTGGAGCCTGCTCTTCTCTGATGCGACGGTTCTCGAGCAGAGCGGTCCCCCATGGGGTGTTCAGAAGCCTTTGGCTTCCGTGCCTGTCCCCCTCCCTTCTTTCCTTCTCCCGTTGTCTCTTTTTGCGAGTGTAAACGGACACACAGACGTGTGTTTCCCACTCTCATACCCCTGCCCCTCTCGGTCACCACATGCCCCAGGGACCACGCATGGGCCTGTCCAGAGCACTTCCCACGTCTCTTCTGCTGCGTGTCGTTCGACTGTGTGGACACAGCACGATTATCCGTCAGTCGCTTCGGTGTGGAAGTTGTTGGATTCTGTTAGCCTTGTATTCTGCGGTTGGGTTGCCTTCTACAGTCCCTTCTTCACAGAGCAGCTGGGAGCTGCTCCTCTGCGGGGCTTCGAGTCTTTGTGCAGTGGCCTCAGCGGCTTTTCGTGCGTCAGTGCCACCATGCTGACCTGGAGCCCGCGGAGCCCCAGACAGGCTGTCTTTCTCTTCCCCCCCTCTTTGGTTGGTGCCAGTTTTCTGATGGTGGGGTAACAGCTTGTTTGTGCCCTGCTGGCACTCTCCTCCCTGCTCCCGGTCGCTCAGGGGCCCAGCTCGCCAGTGTCCGCCCAGGTCAGCAGCGGCCCCGGCGCTGCCTGCAGGCTGCACTTCTGGGAGCGCACCAGGTGTGGAGGCGGGTCTTTGGGGCACAGCTGTATCCTTAAGGGCTTCTAGAATGTTTGAAATCCAAAACTGGTTCAAGCTCTAGAGTAGCCTCAGAAAGCTGGTGCTGGGAGAGATCCTGGAGTCCCACCTCCTTGTCTGGCAAATGGAGAGGAGGCAGGCCACGCGAAGGCGGCAACCACCGTGGCTCAGTGCTCCGAAGAGGGGGGAATCCAGAGACTTGAGTTTTCTTGTCTGCTTCTTCCTCTGTGGAAAAGCATTACATTTGTAAGACTGATTCTGATTTCTAAGTATTTCCACCCATGGCTTTAGCTAGCTTTGTATCCATAGCAAAGTTTTTATAAACATGAGCGTAGCTCATTCTGGCTCATGGGGCTTTTCTTTGTAAATTATAGGAAGAAAAATACCTTCAAGTATAAATTGTTGCCCTAGGTCAGACTGGGAATTAGGTTCCCATAGTTTAACGGGATTTGTAGTTGGATAATGCAGAGTGCATTTTCACTGTAGGGTGGAGGGGGCTGTAAGCTGGAGCCCTCTTCTCCAGGCATCTCATTCCAGGCCTGGCCTCGCTGCCCTTCTGTTACCAGCAGCACCCGTGCGTCAGGGCAGGGACTTGCTCTGGCCGCAGGCTGTGGTGAGGAGCCTGCGTGCACAGCAGCTGCTCTGACGTCACCACGGCCATCAGACCTGGCGTGGCCTCAGGGTCCCATGGACACGTCTGCCGCTGGGAGCACCGGGTTGGTTTCTTTAACGAAACAGTCAGAGAATTTTAGAGGTGGAGATCCTGGAAGTCACCTGAGCCGGACAGTTGCCCAGCATTTGCAAGGTGCAGGTCCAGCAAGATGTGCTCACTGCGGGGACTGCGTCCCTGCGTGGTGGTGAGCCGTGTCTGCGCTCCCTGCCCTCCGAGTCCCTCCTCACGGGTGCACTGGCAGCCGGCGGCCGGCAGCCGTGGCCCTGCTCTGCTGCCGTCCTGGTGCCTGCAGGCAGCTAGTCTCTCCCTGCAGTCAGCAGCCTCTCACACACAAATTAATAGCAAAGAATTCTTCCTCAGACTTCAGACAACTCTTGAGGCTGCTGTTCACTGACTTGTAGTAGCTGCAGAAGCCAGTGCCACTTACCACCTGCTTTCCTCTCAGGGGGGGAGCGTTGTGCACACAGAGCCTTCCCTCCCGCGGTGAGCTCTCTCGAACGCTTAGTGTATGTCCACGCACAATTTTTATATGCCTGCTAAAACACACCTTGTTGTGGTAAGTGGTAGGTGAAATAAACACGTTTCCCCTGTGCTCGCCTCCCAGCTTCGCGGCGCACACCTTTACAGGACGGTTGCCGTCCGCAGGTTCAGGAGCGGAGCCGCCGGGAGTGCTCAGTGCGTGGCTCTGCCCCTCTGTGCAGCCTCCCGGAGACGCGGGCGCCTCTGCAGACGTAGTTCTGGGAGGCAGCTGGTCACACTTCAGGCTGACACGGACACTGGGTGTGTGGCCGAGGGCCACCAGTCGTTTCACACGGAGCTGAGAGTCCATCTGAGGGCCTGCTGACCGGGATCTGCAGTCCGTGTTCTTCTGTGAACGCAAACTGTGTCCTCTGGGGCGTTCAGCATCAGTGTCTTCCAAGTGGACCAAGAGTTTAGACACTGACAAAGCATTTGGAATACGGGGGGGGGGGGGGGGGGGTGTTCCTTGAGGTTTTTTTTACCCAACTGCATAATTATTTAAAAAACAACCTGCCCTTGCTGAGAAATTTCAGTGTGCTAAGTATTCGCAGAACTACTTCTTTTGCTTTCATTTTCTTCTTTGGTGTTATTTTTAAATTACCTAATTACATTAGCAAGCAGAGCTGGCATGAGCAGGTTTGGAGCGAGCACCCACCGTTGTGGGGGAGCTGGGCTCAGGCCTCCCCAGGGCCTGCGGAGTGCGGGGTGGCGTCTGCTGCCCCCTGTGCAGGGCGAGGGACAGCGCGGTCGTCGGGCAGGTCGTGTGGCGGCTGCTTGAGGCCCTGGTGCCCCCCCCCGCATCCACTCAGCACGTTTGTCTCTGGGCGCGTCCCTGAGTGTCTGTGGGGGCAACGTGTGGAGGCAGGACCCGCTGGCCCAAAGGACGTTGGTGTGCTAAATCGCAACTTGTCATCAGATTGCCTCCAAAGAGATCATCACGTCAGTGATGATCCCTCCAGCCACGTGAGCTGCCCCACACCTTTCCTGACCGTCATCAAACTTCGTTTTTGCCAGACTGAGATGAAACGTAGACTCTCATGCTACTGTCAACCTGGGGTTTCTTTTGTGCAAATTAAATAAATTCATTTCTTGCATTTCTGTGAAAGATGTTTGTATCTTTTGCCTCTTCCTTGTTCCTGCCCCTCCCTTTTTTTAATCCTCATTGGAGCACATTTATCGGAAAAAAAATTTTTTTAAGAGAGGGAGGAGGAGAGAGAAGCATCAGTTGGTTGGCTCCGTGGGCACCCTGACGGGATTGAACCAGCAACCTTTTGGTGTGATGCCCCAACCAACCGAGGCACCCGAGCAGGGCTGCCCGCTCTCCCTTCCGCAGTCCCTCCCAGCCTTTTAAAATGGCTTGTTAAGCGTCCTTGGGAGAAACACCGTGAACCAAACTTGGTCACTTCTTTCCCAGAAGTTTTTGAGACTGCGCCCTGCGCCGCACACCCCGAGTGTCTGTGGTAGAGGGAATAAGTGTATTTATGACTGGGACGTGTATCTGTTCTGTATTTTCCCCTAATCTAAATTTATTAATTTCAATTAAGAGAATTATAACTAAGATTGCTATATAAAGTTTATTAATAACAGCTTATTGTCAGGTAGCATTTCTGCTTTGGTTTGGGAAACCACCTGTAAAGCACTGCTGTTCAAATGAGAACTGTGTCCGGTGGCATCATTTAAAGTCTTCTGATACCTTAAAAATAAGAAGCGCAGGTGAAGTTGAATAATGTGTTTTGCTTAACACAGTCCAAAACCTTATGACTTCAAGGTGTGATCAATAGAAAATTAGTTCGATGGTTTACATTGAGTTTTTTGGGTCAGAGTCCTCAGAATCCAGCCTGTATTTGGACTTGCAGCGTCTCCCAGGGTGAACTGGCCACTGCGCAAGGGTCAGCGGCCACGTGCTGCCGGTGCGCACTGGCCGGCGCGGCTCCGCAGAGCAGGGTCTCCCTGCATTCCTGCGGGGGTCTCCCAACTTGCTCTTTGACCCTGACCTTTGTCCAGTCTGCTTTTTAAAGACGTCCTAAGTTGTGTTACCTGACACGTATTCTTGAATTGGACTCTAAATAGTATTCTTTACTTGTCTGTGTGAAGATAGGCTGATCAGAGCACTTCATTAAATGTGCTCATCAGTGGGAGTGGGATTAAACACTGATATTCCCAGCAAGATGCCTACTTTAGCGCAGATGCTCACTCTTGTTGCTTTTTCTTTTTAAATCCTCACCTGAGGATATGTTGTTGTTGTTGTTTTAATCGATTTGGGAGAGGAAGAGACAGAAACATTGATCTGAGAGAGAAACAATAGCTTGCCTGCTGTTCGTGCCCCAACCAGGGCTTGGACCTGCAACCTAGGTTTTCCCATTTGGAAATGGAACCAGAGACCTTTTGGTTTACAGGGCTGTGCTCCAGCCAACCGCACCACATACCTGCTGGGACACAATCTTTTTAATTTCATTTGAATTTTGGGCTTTTAGTCTCTGCAGTTGTGGGTAGGTCTGTAGGTGTCTTTTGCAGCCTGGTATGAGGTTTATTCCCTCCTGTGTGGGGTGGGTTTGTCTTGTTAATTTCGAGGGTTAACCCCAGGGTTGCTGGACAACGGGGTTGTCAGAGTTTGCACCCTGAGCCTTTCCTGCCTGGTCTGCTGTGGCTGGTGCTCAGAGGGGCCCCCTCTCGGTGCAGGCTGGTGCTCCAAGCCTTTCCTCTTTCTGGCGCCTGCCCTCGGTGGGGAGCCAGCGTTTGTTCTTTTGGGGATCCTGGCGTTGAGGAGGGGTAGGGTGGTGGCCTATCCTAACATTTTACCTTGAGTAGGCAGGCCCAGAGCTTCCCTCCCCCCCCCCCCCCCCCCGTTCCCTTGAGGGTGAAAACCCAAATGTCCTAGGCCAGCAGGCCCCTTTCAAAGCAGCCGTGAGTGGTCACACGTCATCTGGTGTGAGTGTTGCTGGGTGCGGATGCCCAGGAGTCACCTCTACAAACTGCTTCACCGCTCTGACCCTTGCTGGGAAGAAAAGCTGGTGGCATTTGCCAGCCCGGAAGCACCAACTAACGTTGGATTTCACAATATTTTTTGTTAATTATAGGTTTTTAACCAACTCCTTTGAGGCCTCCTGTGCACTAGGTACTGAGCAGGCTGTGCCTGTGGCAGCTTCCGGGCGTCACTGAAGTTCTCCGACAGCCAGCCTGCTGGCTCTTCCCGAATCCTGGCCTCCTTCCCCCCTTCTCACCGGCCACCCCGGCGCTGAGCCCTCAGACGCAAACAGCAGCACAGCACTCGCCTGAGCTGCTGGTTGGGGGGTCCCCGTGGGAAGACTACCCACGGACAGCAGAAAGAGAGCAGGGAGGGGTACTGAGGAGGTCCTTGGAGCTTAAAGAGGCTTTTCCAAGTTGAAGGAAGTGCCCTTGCTCAGGTGCCATCCTAGTGACCTAGGGCACTGCTCTGGTGACGATGTCCTTGACAGTGAGTCGAGGATGTTTCTCTGCCACGGTGATGTCACGAGCAGCCACGGGCTTCGGCTCGCACACGCAGTTGCATTCTGAACCACCCCGTGGCCATCCAGTGGCCATCTCACATGTCGCAGCCCCAGCCCCGAGGTCCTGGCTCTCTCGCATCACACTCGCCTTCTCCCTGAGGCAGCCAGACCCCCATGCCATTCTCAACTCCTTTCCATCAAGCCGAGGCCCGTCCAGTTGAGAAGGAACTCTTTTGGGCCACCTTCCCACTCTCTGGCCCCTGAGTTTGTCGCCATTGCCACACACAAGGGGCAGCCCCCTGCCCACCTCCACCTCCCTGGACTGGGACAGTGGCGGCCAAATCTGGCTGTGCCCTCTGCTGCTGGAAGCGCTGCACCAGCTTCCCTCCTGCTGAGCAGCCCCTGCGGTCACTGCAGCCTGTGCTGACCCGGCTCTGGGATGGGCCTGCCTGACCCCCCTGTTGCCATGGTGCCCACACCTAGGCCCCTGCGCCTCACCCTGTCTTGGGAAGGCGCAGTGCTCCGGCGCCCCCCGTGCACGGACACACTTCATGCGGGACTCTGCGCTGTGCCCCTTGTCCCAGGCACAGGCTGGTGGTGTCTCTGTGCATTCCTCCGCTGGACTTGTCCTCTTGCCTAGAGGAGACGGCAGCCATCGCCTGTTACACAACGGATGCAGGCCTGGCTTATCATTCTTGGCCTCGGGGTAGAAGCCCCTGTGGGCAGGGCGGGGGCGGCGATGGGAGGTCCCCTTTCTGTCCCACTGGGGAGAGAGCGCTCCCTAAAGGGCAGGCTCCACTTTGGTAGGGGGTTAACCTGGTAGCCCAGGAATAGAGCGGGGACACTGACTAGATGTGAAGGACGCAAGGAACGGAACCCCGAGCGAGTGAGGTAATGAGAATCCGTGCCCCAAACTTGGGAGGCCTGCCCTGTGTCCCCGGGGAGTGTTGTCGTGCTGAAGCCCGCTGATCATCGGCTCCTGAAGGTGGGGGCTGGCTGGGCAGCCGTTCGCTTTCAGCTTTGGGGTGGGAGGCCGAGCGGCCGCCCTTCCGGCCTGTCTCCGGGCGGCCCACAGGTCCCCGCGGGCTGGAGCGGGCAGGACTCCGCGCCCCGACCTGTGCGCGGCGGGGGCGGGGCTGGCGCGGGGCGGGGCGGGCGCCTGGGTCTGACGTGTCTCTGCGGGATTGGAGCCGCCGCCCTATATACTCACAGGGGCCCGGCCGCCGGCCTCGGAGCGAGTGGAGCAGAGCTCGGCCGTTCTCGGAGCCGGCGGGCGGCGAGCGCACCGCGCAGTCAGTGGGTGAGCGAGCAGCAGAGCGCGGCGCAGGCCCAGAGCAGCCGGCGGCCGGGCCGCGCGGGGCAGTCAGGGCACCGGGGGCGGGGCTGGCGGGCGGCAGTGGGGCTGCCTACGTGGAGCGCAGGGCAGGCGGGGGAGGGGCCGGGGGTGCCTTTGGTCCCGCCACCCCCTCCACTCCCCAGCTGCCTGGTCAGCCGGCCCGGGCTCCCCCTCCTCCCTGGACGGGCCTGGCGGAGGGGGGGGCGGGGGGGGTGGCTACGTGTCACCACTGCGCATGGGCCACGGTGCTGGCATGGAAAGAGTAAGAAACTTTCCCGAGTCTGGAGTCCTGCGGCCCGTGCCCTCTCAGAGGCGACAGCGCCCCCCACCTCCGACTGGGGTCCGCCACCCCCAACAGGGGTCGCCCTCCCTCTGCACTACTTCCCCTCCCCAGCGCCAAGAAGGTATGGCTGACCTGGGACCAGGTCGGTGACGTGGGTGTCTGGGCTATGTCCCCCATCCCCCAGGAGGAGCGTTCCTCCCCTGGGGGGTGGGGTTCACAGAGGTCGGCCCTGCAGGGGAGCCGGGGACCCGGCAGGGGCCTAGCCATCCAGCCGCACCTCCACCTGCCACCCCTCCTGCGTGGTCGTGGTCGGGGCTGGGCCTTCTCCCTCCTTGGGCCAGTGGGCAACTTGGAGGTGCCCCAGAGTCCCAGACGAAAGATACATGACGGAAAAATACCGAATTTGGATGGAAGGCAGGGAGGCCCAGCGCGCTCCTGCCCCTTTAAGCCTGTCCCCGCCCGCGGGCTCGCGTGGCCTGTGGGAGGGCCATGCTGAGGTGGCATCTGCGAAAGTTCCTCCTGCGGGTGGCGGATGGTGCCGACTTCCAGGACTCCGCGCAACACACGCCTGCCCGCGTCCCCTCTGCTCCTCGGCCCGTTGCCCGCCCGTCCGTCTGAGACTTAGGCTTGGTGGCTTTTGGCCTGTCAGCATGTTAACGTTTATCACATTTGGTTTATGGGTCCAGAGAAGTACTTTAAAAAATTTCCCTTGCAAGTTAGCTGTGGGGATCAAAGTAAATCATTTTAATTTTGGAAGAGGAGGGAAGGGGTCCTGGGTCTCAGCTGCGGGGTTTTGGTTCTCTCCCTGCCCAGTCCTGTCTGGTGGGTGAAGCTGGAGGTTCTCTGTCTCTGGGTGGTTACTCAAGAGTTCTCTCTGCAAAGATGTATCTTTTTGTACATGTAATTGGCAAAACTTCACGAGGAATCAATTTGTGCTTAGTTTCAGAAGCCAAAAAAGTACAGTCCTTCACTTAACAGATTTTTCTGTTGTGCATTTGTTGAGAACAAGTTTTTGGGTGGGACCCACGTGTTTCTCCCATGTGGGGTGGGGGAGAAGAGTCTGGGCTCCCACCCGCCCTCCTTGGGTAGCTCTGCTTGCTGCGTGCCCGTACTCGGAAGTGTGATTTTCTGCTGTGCACGTGGACACTTGAGAAAGGCCCTGGGAGTCCAGGCTGGGGACATTTGCAGGTTTGCCTTGAGCGGACCGAATGCCTTGTGCAGGGAAAGGAGTGAAAAGCTGCCACAGGCTGAAGGGACCAGCCATCCTGGGAATAACTGAAGTAGCAGCTCAGCCTCACGCATCCAGAGCAGTGTCATCAGGAAGAGAGGGTGACCTTGCTCTCTGGCCAGAAGGAGGAGCAAAGCTGTAGGCTTAGCACAATGCTAGGCTCACTGTTCTGACAGCTACGCGGAGGGGGGCTGGGCGGCGCAGGTGGCGAGTGGATCCTGTGGAAGGCTGAGGGGCTCCTGTCTCTGGTGGTGGTCAGAGATGGCCGTGAAGGGGTGTTTTTCAGTCCACACTTGAGCAGCATTGTTATATCAAGTGAGAAACTCAGAGAGCAGCTCTCTGGCCTCTGTCTTTTGGGGCTAAGGTCTCCTGAGAACTTAGAGAGCGAGTGAAGGAGCTGGGGAGGAGAGGACCCCAGCCACGGCTGTGCGTGGGAGGTTGCAGCAAGGCCTCCGAGAACCGGAGTCAGTCTGGGAGAGCTGTGTGCGAAGGCGGAGCTGGAGCCAGTGGGTGAGGGCGGTACTGGCGTTCTGGGAGGTTTTACCCCAGAGTCTCAGGTGGGGCTGAGATCTGGTTGACACAGGGGTTGTCAGGTGCGTATTTCAAATGGATTCTTTAAGGTGAGGTTTTGAGAAATTTATAAGAAAAACGAGCCTGGCTCCTTTGGCTCAGTGGATTGAGTGAAAGCCTGCGAACCAAAGGGTCTCCAGTTCGATTCCCAGCACACGCCTGGGTTGCGGGCCAGGTCCCCAGCAGGGGGTGCGTGACGGGCAACCACACATTGGTTTTCTGTGCCTCTTTTCCTCCCTCCCCCTCTCTAGAAATGAAGAAATAAAATCTTCCAAAAAAAAAATGGAAGCCTTATTAGACCTTACCAGATTTAATCCATTCACATAATCTATTAGGCTGTGACATTTCAGATTCAAAAATGCCATTTAAAATCCGGAGATACGAGGCCCAGGATGTCCCGTCAGACCAGTCTGGAGCTGCCTGGAGGCCCACTCCGTCTTCTGTGGCCGAGGGCCTGCGCGTGTGCCTGGCGTCAGAGGTTGGGCGCAGGTTCTCGTTGCCGCACGTTCAGTTCGGCTACTTGCGCTGCGTGGGTGCCCCTGTCTTGAGTCCAACAAAAGGGCTAGCTGGAGTTGACTTCCAGAGTTGTGTGAGCAGTGTCGGAAGAGACCCTAAGGAGTCCTTGCCATCTCGTGTGTGACACCAGGTGCAGGGTAGGGGTTGGCTGGTCGCAGACCTGTGTCTGGAATGCTTCAGGGGCCACTGTGTGCCTGCTGCTGGGGCCCGAAGCCCCGCCTTGTCCAGGAAAGCCGGGTGCCTGGTGGGCGGCCGCGTGGTGCTGTGTGTGAGCATGACTTGTTAAGGATGGACGACGGTGGGTTTTAGAAGTGACGTTGATGCCTGGGACAGCCTGGAGTGGGGGGCTACTTAGGTGGAAGGTCCCCGGGGGACTGTGCAGCCCCCAGGGCAGCTGTGAGAAACATCAGTTGGGTCCTGGGGCCCCAGCTTCACCGCCAGTGTCTGGACGTGGAGCGCCTCCCTCTCGTGTCTGGACGGGCCGAGTGTGGGCTGGTGGGACCCTGGGCATCCCATGGGGCACGTGCCCTGCCCACTGGTCAGAACCCCTGGGGGGGGCGTGCTCCTCTGACTGTGTGGCTTTTTGGAAAGGCTTTTTTTCTTCTTTGTCTCAATCTTTAAAACCTTCAGGTTTGAATTAGTTGGAGAAGAATTCCTAAATAGTCTCGGTCAGTTTATCTCCTCCACCCCCTTGGCCTGAGATGCACCCATGCATCGAATAGGACTGGGGCCCTAGCGTGGCTCTGGCCCGTGGTTGTACCACGTTCCTCACGTGACCCAAGCCCTGTGCTTAGAGACGTTTTAAAATCCTGAGGTGCGGCCCTGGCCAGTGTGGTTCAATGGATTCAGCACCAGCCCGTGAACCAGAAGATCGCAGGTTCGATTCCTGGAGAGGGCAGATGCCTGGGTTGCAGACCAAGTCCACAGATGGGAGCGTGTGAGAGGCAACCAGGCATTGATGTTTCCGTCCCTCTCTCCTTCCCTTCTCCCTCTCTAAAAACAAATAAATAAATAAATCCTGAGGTGCCACTGGTCTGCGTTCCAGCTGGGACCATGGACCCTTCTCAAGCTAGTCTTCTGATAGGCCTCCAGTTGCCGTGAACTGCCTTCCCTAGACATTCTGTGGGGGTGTTGTTCTCCGAATAGGTAGGATGTTCTGTTACTGTCGTGCTTCCGCACTCCTGCCCCATCATCAAGCCTGCCTCCTCGTAAGTGCCCCGTGCTTGTGGTAGTTGGCAGAAAGCAGCAGGAATGACCTGGAAGCCTCAGTGTCCCACAGTCCCCTGAGGCAACCTCTTGGTTCTCCGAGTTCTCCTTGGCCTTCCTCGGATGGCCTTGGAAGTTCCTCCCCAGCCTGCTGTCTGCTGGGCTGGTTTCTAAGACCTGGTGGATTAGAAGGGACCAAAGGCCCTCTGAAGACAGCAGCTCTCAGCCACCCTGAAAGGCTGGGGTCCCCGAGGTCCGCAGTGTGTGCCGCGTCCTTGTAGCTGAGCCTGTTCCTTCAGGCTCAGGGGTCAGAGGCCAGCGGTGAGAGAGAGCGTCACCACGCAGGAGAACAGCCTGTCATTTCTGTGAGGATTCTTCTCCACAGCGGTTGCATTTAAACTAAGTCTTGGCTCCTGAGGAACCACTGCCTCAGCGTCCTGGGAAGTTGCCCTCAAAGTCTAGGTGGCTCGGATCTTCCTGGATTAGGTTCTGTGTGAAGCTCACAGCCTAAGAGCGGGGTTGCCGTGGTTTTCCAAGAAAATTGCCGACGTGTTAGTAAAGCGTGGAACGCTGCTCTGGCTTTTCCGGTTGGAGGGTAAAGGACTCTGGTTTGTGGAAGACAGATAAATAATTTCTCTGTGGTTTTCTCCTTGTTTTCTCTCCTTTCCCGTCCCACTCCAGCGAAAGCTGGCAGGCTGACAGAAGTGGCCTCAGGACGGACTTTCTGGCTACTGACCGTTTTGCTGGTGAGTTGGACCATCCTGTCTGAACGCCTCCCATCCCTGGGCGGGGTGTGCACTCGCTTCAGTGCGTCTCATCCTGGAGCATGCGGCACACGCAGCAGCGTGCGCAGCGCCCGCGGAGGCGCGCCCGGCCCGTCTGGTCGTCCCTTCTTCGGTGGGGACTGCGTCGGCTCAGAGCGATCTGAGCGTGGGCGGTGCTTCTCTGTGATGCCGCGCTTGGCTTTCTCGCACTTGGGGAGTGGTCTAAGTCGTAAAAATCGTGCAAGAAGTCACTCTTTCGTTAAATTGCTTGGCCCTCTTTTACTCTGTTGCCAACGTGGCGCAAGACACTTGGTGCATAATTGTGTGAAGAGAGGGACTCTTCCTTATTGTGGCAGCACGGGGCTCACCTGGAGTTGGAGGCGGAAGCCAGCACCCCTGGCCCCAGTTTCCTCTGAGCCCTGTTTTCCCCATAAGGGGCCTGCGGCCTGGAGAGCCAGGGTCCCACGGAGCCCCACTGAGTGCGGAGGTGCTCGGGGGTGGGGCCCGCTCCCGCCCTGGTCGAGAGACCGTGTGCCCAGTGGCCGGCTGCACCTGCTGCAAGTCCCCTCCTGGACCTGGGTGATGGGATGTTGGAGAACGGGTGGTCAGCACACCCAGAAGCACCTCACCACCCTCCTCCGGGCGGTCCCTGCTGCCGCCCCGTTGTTGCCGCTGAGCGGCTCTCCCTGCGGCCGCACCGCAGCCTCGCAGGTCCTTCAGGTCTCCAGGCCCCAGATGAGGGTCTTGCCCCTGCTGCATGGTTGGCTGTTCGGTATCGACTGCCATGTGGCAAATTGTGCAAGCATCAGGAGGGCTCTGGGCTGACAGACGGACGAAACAATCGGAGAGAAGGCGAGGGCGGCCCTCGGGTGTCGGGGTGTGCCACCGGGTCAACGCGTGGTGGGTGCCGCTTGGCTGGGCAGGTGGGGTGCCGGCTGTCCCAGAGGGCCCTGGGCCTTGCAGCCGGAGCCTCCGTCTGCTCAGCCACGGGGCCAGGGCCCTGCTTTCCCTGAGCTTTCCTTTTCCTCCCTTGGTGAGGAATTGGGTGTCACCTTTCATTCAGGCTTGGAGTGAGGACAGCAAGATGCGGTTTGCTAGTAAAGAGAATTAAACCTTTGCTGGAAGTCAGCCTGACAGTCTCGGGGGCAGGAGGAAGCTGGCTCTGCTGATTTTCTCCTGTCTCCTCCTCCCCGACTCCAGTGACTCACCCGGACAGTGCGTGGGCGCCCCATCAACCATGAGCTCCGTTGCAGTCTTGACCCAAGAGAGCTTTGCTGAACACCGAAGTGGGCTGGTTCCGCAACAGATCAAAGGTGACAGCCTCCTGCACGCTCCTCTGCGCTCTCAGGAGCATTCCCTGCAAGCCCTGCCCTGGTCTGTACAAGTGCCTCTCTCCCTGTAGTCCAAGGCAGGGCCAGGCCCAGCCGTCTTGTACGCAGGGCGGAACTGGCCGGGAGTGGCGGGTGAGCCTGGACACAGCGAGACTGAAAATGTGGTCGACTTCCGGAAAGCTGATGAGTTTGACCACTGGTGATTAGTGGGGTTCTTTGTTCAAAACTGCTGTGCCCGGTTGTGCTGAGCTGGGTGTGGGCCGTGGAGAACCCAGGGCAGTGCCAGGAGCCACCCTTCGGGGTGAGGGCTGGGCCCTGGCCTCAGGGCCCCCTAAAGCAGTCAGCCACCACTCTGAAGCCCCTCTCGGTGCACGTCTAACACACTGTCATCCGCACATCCTCAGTGCGGGAGGGAAAGCTGGTATTTGACCTTCTGCGTTCCCTTCAGAACCTGCTCTCCGTGTGTGACTGAGGACAGGTTGGTCTGAATACCCGAGTTCCCCTGAAACCCTTCCTCTGCGCTCCGATTGCTGCCGGAAAGAGTAGTTCACTGCCCTTCCAGGTTGTGCCAGGCATTCTTACGTTTTCCAACAGCCGAGTCCGGGGGTAGCTCTGCAGGTTAAAGTGGTCAGGAGTTCGCGGCAGCTGCGGCGGAGTGCCTGTCCGCGCGCCGGGTCTTTCTCGTGGACCCCAGCAGCCTCTGGGGTCCACATCGTGTCCCTTCCTGAGACGAGGGGTGGGTGCAAGGTGGTGACAGAACCTGAGTGCTGGACAGCCCCCCGCATCCTCGTGGGCGTTCTGAGGGCCGCTCCACGCAGCTAGAAGTGGCGAACCCAGAGTCGGGCGTCTCCCCACTCGGGGTGCACACCCGCTCACAAAAGGGTGTCATGCCCTGCCCTTGCCAGGCACTGCTTGGCCTGAGCACGTGGGCTGATCCCAGCAGTCGCACACCTGCTGTCACACAGCTTTGGCTGCTGGGGTGAGAACGTGGACGGTGAGGATGGGGACAGGAGCAGTAGTGACGAGGGCCCCCGTTTCCAGGGCTCGCTACTCCCTGTGGAGGGTGGGGAGTGGTGAGATCCCCACCGGATTTCTTGTCAGCATTGTGCACCCCGGAGGCTGTGCCTGGCAGCAGCGCTGTCCCGCAGGTGTGAGGGCCAGCTCTGCCCAACGTTATCCTGGTTGGGGTTTTTTTAAATACAGGATTAGAAGACTTTTGGGGACGAGGCCTGCCTCAGGGGGCTTACCCCATCAGGGGAGGAGTGGGGTGCCCAGTGTCTGAGCTGACCCTTCATGGGGAGGCTACGAGGGCAGGGGCCTTACCCTCGGGGTCGGAGTTTGGGCCCTACGGGTCACTGGCCGGACCTGGGGGTGCTGGGCCTGGCGACCTCCCGGGGCCCTTTCCCATCCTGGAATGGGCATGTGGGGCGCTGTCCCTTGGGCGGCTAGTGTTCTCTTTCTGACATGAACCCCGAGTGTGTGTTTATCTGATACTGAAAACTGCTTTCTCTTGATCTGTGTTGTCTGGTCCAGTTGCCACTTTAAACTCGGAAGAGGAGAGTGACCCTCCGACCTACAAGGATGCCTTCCCCCCGCTCCCCGAGAAAGCAGCTTGCGTGGAAAGTGCCCAGGAACCCTCAGGGGCCTGGGGCAACAAGATTCGGCCCATCAAGGCTTCCGTCATCACTCAGGTAGGGGCGTGGGACTGCAAGCCCCTCTCCACCCGCTCCCAGGGCTCCTCCATGGAGCACGCTGCCCTCCGTGCCCCTGTGTCCCCAGCACCCGGAAGGGACCGGTCCCCGTGGTTCCCAGCCCGCTGCAGTTCCGTCTCTGCTCCAACTCCTGGACCTTCCTGCCTTCCACCCTTTCCTACCGGCTGCTCCAGGAGGCCTGAGAGCTGCGTCCCCTGCCGGGAGCAGCTTCTCCCTCCGCTGCCTGTCACACCGTTCTCCTGGCTTCCCCTCCACCAGCCCGCCTCGGGGCCCTGAGCGCACGTGAACTCTTCATGGGCTCAGCGCGGCCGCGGCGCTGTCGGCGCCCTGTGCTCTGAGAGGGCGCCTCCTCCAGCAGCGTCCTGGCCTTCCCCTGGGTCTTCTTCCTGGTCGTCTGGTCTTGTTAGC